>CM052216.1:0-67238 GCA_028454225.1 Lasioglossum leucozonium | reverse complement strand
AAAACCGGGGCGTGAGCACTCTCGTATCCTCTCTGATAGGTCTATCCAGATCTCTGGTCTATCCTTATACCTCGTCTGTGGTTATACATATATATAGATCTATTTATTCTTATATGTACAAACTCTGTGTCGGTATCCAAGCTTCATAACCTATAAACTGTATATTCAATTCATTGCATTTAATTAAAGTATGAAATATTAAATAAAAACTACAGCAAGGCGTGTTTGTTATTCAATAATGTAGATGCATAATACTTCCATTAATAATTGGATCATACTTTTAATTCACTTTGAAACAATAATTCTTTACAGAAAATAGATAACTTCAAAATAGGATACATTTTAATATTTCGAGTAGCTCATACACGTGCAAATAGTGCATCGCATAAATAGTAAGGTTAACCGCAAATTGTACACGTTAACTGTACACTAAATAACTTTTGTTAAACTATTAAATTGTAAGTTTTTGAAAACGAGATAAAAATGGTGGTATTTACTTGTAACCATTGCGGAGAAACATTACAGAAACCAAAAGTTGCAAAACATTATGAATTTCACTGTCGCACCGCACCTTTTTTAACCTGTGTTGATTGCTTCAAAGATTTTCGGTATGTATAAATTAGATACAATGCTTATCATTTATGACAATTATGTTTCTCTGACTTTTAATAATAAAATATTAAACTTGTTTTTATATTGTCAATTTCTAATATTATTTTTTGATTATATTTCTTTTTCAAATATAAGTTAAATAGTAAAACATGGTTATGCGTTTCCTGTTTACTAAATAATGTTACACAAATATACTTCTCCAAGGAACTTTCCATTATGGAATATTAACTTTATATTGTCATGAATTTATTATCATTATTCATACATTTTATCATTTTCAGTGGAGAAGAATATGTGGCACACACAAAATGCATAACAGAAGCGGAACGATATGGAGGAAAGGACTATGTTCTAAAAGCTGGAGCAAATAAAGGAGAACGAAAGCAACAAGAATGGATTAATATAGTTAATAGCATACTGAACAACTCAAAAAATTTGTCAAATGCTGAGCGAAACTTTTTGAATATATTATCAAAGTATGAGAATATCCCGAGGAAGAAAGCTAAATTTTTAAATTTTGTTAAAAATGCTGTAGGCAACAAAGTACATTTAACAGTCATTGACAGTGTATGGGATAAATTGGAAACTGCTCATAAAAATAATGTACAAACTACAACACAGAAGCAAGAACAACAAAAAGGTAAACATTATTTTATAATTTAATTGAGTTTAACAAACTGTTGTTTTGGAAATATTTTCAATGTTTGTTTATATATATATATATATATATAGATAAAGGAGATCACAAAGTGAATAACAAGAGTAATGAAAACGAGCATCAGGAAAGTAACATTATTGAAAATCAAAATAATGAAAACATATATAAAGAAAACCAAAATGAAGAAGAGCACAATAAAAGCAATAACGATGCAAATAATGTCAGTAAAAAAAAGAAGTCTAAGAAAAGGAAAGTAGATGAAGCAATGGAAGAAAATACTGTAGAACCTGTATCGAAAAAGAAAGGTAAAATCATGCGTACAGAAGATCAAGTAGAAGATTCAGTTTCAAAGAAGAGAAGTAAAAGTATTGTACTTTCTGAATCATCTGTTAACCAAAATGATGCAGGACAAACTAACGAAAAATCAACCTTTGATTGGAAAGGTACTATTTTAGATATAGTACGAAACAAAGGGGAAATTTCCCTAAAGAAACTACAAAAAAAAGTAATTTCTCAATACATGAAGTTTTGTTCGAATGAAGTAACAGATGAGAAAGCAACAATTAGATTTAATAAGAAATTAAAAAAAGTGTCAGGAGTATTAATATCTGATGAAAAAGTGAAACTAGCATAATTTAAAAAATTCCCATGAATCTTCCAATAGTACTTCATTTTTTTTTATATACAATGTAGTACAATTCAGTTACTATTATTATTTATGACCATTGACAATTACCATTTATTATACATAAATTTAGAACTACTAAATTACTATTAACCGAAATGGTACTTCAACATATTATTTTTTCTGCTTTTCTAACAAAACACGTTGACATGTTCATGACGGCTCTGACAGCTCGATAGCCGAGAAATAAAGATAAAAATGGTGGTTAATAAAATATTAAAAGCGGACTTAATTAATTCCGCGACACTGGGTTTGATGTGTTTAGTTCCAGAAGAGTTTTGACACTCGACAGATTTTTAAACTTCTCGCTTGACATTTTTGCGACTGCTTTATACATACATGTGAATGATGATGATGATTCATTAATATCATAAAATGTAAAATTAGTATCTATCGATGATTGTCCATGAGGTACAAAATTTTTATAAAGAACATGTTCATTTAGGAATAAATACTTGTAAATAAACGTCTTTAAATATCCACTTTGATTGATTTGTTAATATTAAATTTTTTAGTATGGAAGATTTGTTTATTTTCATAGGAAGTGTAATTTAAATGTTCGTAAGTGTATTTGAGAAATCATCGTTTGTATTAGACATTTAAAAATTTGTCTAAATACCAAGCATGATTATTCATAGTGGCTAAAAGACCCACTGTAAGCACTTTGGAATCATTGGGTCCAAAACTTATCGGTTGTTGGTCAAATAATTGTGAAACTGTACCACCAAGAGCAGTAAGAATTGCAGTGCCTGCGCAAATGTCCCATTTATTTATTGCTGTTATATGGGCATATGCAGTTGCATTTCCACTCACAACTTCTAAGAACTTGTAGCCTAAATAAATATTAGAAGATAATATTGTATAAATTAGTGAATATTATGAAACAAACTAAATGTTCAAACTGATAATTAGTATTACCTGCACCAGCTGCAGAAACAATGTCGACACCTTTGCCAAATGCAATTTTAGTAAGATTATGAACTTGTCCGGCATGCGATTGCGATACGATTAAAATTGGTGTTCTCTCATCTTCTGGCTAGTTTTAAAAATATCATTTAATGCATCTATCTGAAAAAGTCTTCTGTTGTATTACCTTAGGAAGAATTTGTAAATTTCTGGACACTGCATGATTGGTCCATGACCAAAATAGACTTGAATTTTGTTTTGGTTCGAATGGTTTATATATAACGCCTATTATAGGCCTTCCTTTAACAGCAACACAGACCATAGTTGTAACATATTGCAATAAATTTTCTGTATTGAACAGAGATCGGTAAGTAACAGACATTAATGTTTTAAATTGATAATAATAAGATAGATAAGTTTATGATATGAAAACACCTGTAAATTCTTTTGTAGCATCGAGAGGATCAATCCATACCGTAATATCATTTGCATTGATACTCTCATCTCGAATCTTATAATCTACTAAGGTATTAACAGAGTCTTGTATATCTGTTACTGTAACTTTATCACAATCTTTTGACGTTTCTTCGGATATCACTGTTATTCCTGGGAATGCCTCTGTCAGAGAATGGTACATTGCACAGTGTGATCTGTAGTCTGCTTCTGTTACCGGTTCATTTACACCTTTCAAATTTAAGAATTTAATTAATAACACGATTCATTCAAATAAGTCAAAACAATCTCAAAAGCTTAATATTTATAACAAATTGTTTCCAAGTATTTAATGTATTATATTAATTGAAATACCTCAATAACGTTTTGTATTTTACAAATTTTAATAATACAATCATGTTACCTTCTTTTGTTTTTCCTTTGCTCTTAATTTCGAATTTAACTTGATCATGAACTGCTATCACTTTAGAACCGCCGAGTTCGGCTGCCTTTATCGCAGCATTAAGAAGGGACTTTAAAGAAACATTTCTGTCACGTATACTTGTATAAGGAGTCCGATTTGTATACAAATATAAAGCACTCAATAATAATAATATGATTCCGCAGCAAATCGTTCTTCTTGTACGGACACTCATTCTGATATGCATTGCAAAACACTATCCGTAAATTTCTTAAATTATTATTTTAACTTAATTTATACGCCGGAACATTTTAATTGTACAGCGGGCAGCCATTTTTCATTTATTTGAATACACACTAATGACACTAATGTTTACACTGTTTATACCTACATTCTATGTATATAAATACATGTTCGAATGAATGAAGTCTCGTGAGATTCACTCGATAACGTATTTACATATATATAGATACTGTGTGAGCGCTATCTTATAAATAAAGTTCAAATCTTTATGGAATGAATGTTATTTTATTACATACATATATTCTTTAGGTTACTCAAATAATTATTTAAATAATATTATTGCAACTGTGCTAACTGCACATTGTGTAAAATATATTTTATCTGTTTATATATACATTTTACTCTTATTGGATGACCACCCTGATTGGTTGACAACTCACTGTAGCTGCAACAGCGTCGCTTGCAACAAAAATGAATTGCATATATTATACATACATAGAGATGTTTCTTCTTTCATCTTCAGTGGCTGATGGCAATCGCTGAATAGCACCTGACAGCACCCACAATGATGAGAATAAGAAAGTGCCATTTATCAAGTCAAGAAAATCTTGCAATTATGGAGTTATTACTGTAAATTGAACAAATAACAAATTACATATAAATAATTGGTATATGTATGTAGTGTGCTTAAAAATTATCTAATATATGAACGCCAGGACAAGTTTTACATAAAAACTCGTGTCTCGTGTCTTCGTGTTGAAATTCAGAATCTGCCTTAAAGTGTGCGAAGCCAGCGCGGCGCGCCGTTGGAGCGCAACAAGTTCGAATAAATTGAAAAGGAAACTGTCATTTGTAATTTTACGAAACATTTTTGAAAAATGGATGCAGATTTGGAACAAATTCACAACATTCTAGTGGAAGCCGACCTTCCTTCGAGTGTAAGTGATCTGAAAAATCCCACAGAGGAATACGTTGTTAATTTAATTAACACATTTTTGAGAAGGTTTCACATCGATGTTGATACTATTGAAAAAGTAAGACTGTAAAATTTTCATATTTTTAATTAATCTTATTACGATTAATGTAGAAATTTCGAATTCTTTATAAATTTGTGTTTCATCAAATTCTATTATAGCCAACAAAGAGACAGCAAGATATAGTATCATTTTGTGACAATGCTGATATAATTGGGCTTATAAATTTACATGTTGCTATGGTACAAATATGTGACCGAATATATCTAAAAGATTTATGTATTATAGATATTATTAGTCCAGGTATGTATTTTACAATATACATTTAAAATCTTATTTAATAGTTTTTTATTTCACTTTTATTCGTTATTACTTTTAATATCATGATTATGTTGTTGAATTATTTTTATTACAAATATCTGAAAACTTAAATAATTAAAACACTTTTGTGTTATCAGTTATGTAATTACAGTCACAATAACACAAGTATATCGAGTATCTAATATACGTTAAGCTTTATTTACTATGTTTTTATGAATTATAATTTCATAAAAAAAAATTATCCATAGAAGAAAGGATAATTGAAATCTTGTCGTTACATTAAAAAATATTATGTTGTCTAGGTTCTAAAAGAATACGTAGACAAGCCAAATTTCTTTCAAACTTCATATTATATGCAACTAGCAAATCATCAGAAATAGCGGATAAAGTAAGCGAAATCAAAAACAAAGCCCATGTACTACAAGAAATGTTGAGTAAAAACGATGAAGTAGAAAAAGCTATAAAAGATAAGGAACTGCACATAAAAGAACAATTGTCATTAAGGGAGAAAGTAAAACACTATTATAACATGTGTTAAAATACTTTACCAGTATTATCTTTCTATTTATGATTCTTATATTTCCAGATTATATCAAAGATTCAAGCAATTCAGTCCAGACTTCCAGAAAATAATGAAAAATATGTGAAACTAACAGCAGAAATGATTGCAGCAGAGGAAAAAAAGCAACAGGCAATGAACGTTTTTGAAACTTTGAAAGTAAAAGCTTCTAATGTAAGTTTACCTGTATAAAATAATTGAAAGTATACAAGAATTTGTATAAAATAATCAATTAGTCAGTCATATTTGAAATGCGAAAATATTCAAAGTAACTGTTTGCATGAGATAATCATTCTAAAGAGCATAGAGAATATCCAAAAATGACTTCAGAATTCTGATTTTTATTGTTACAATTTGATAATGTTTATTGTGAAAAATTGAAGAATCTATGATTGAAAACTTTATGTACCAAAGATTAGTTCAGAGTGCTTAAAACATAAATAATAATATACTATTGCAGCTAAGTAAGACTATAACAAAATTGGAATCTGAGGTTGTAAAGTCTCCTGAAACGTACGAGAGGCGTTTAAATGAGCTAGAACATCAACAAAGTACTAAGGTGAAGCAGCGCGAAATGATGTTAGAAGCATTTCAGGATAAAAAAAATTTGATTGAACAACAAAAAAAAATTCTGAGTCTCATTCAAAAGCAATTAGATAAGTTCAGCGAAGTGCGATATACAAATCAACAATTAAAGTACTTAGATAGCTATTTTTATAATCATAAATAGTAGCATATTTATGATCATAAAGGAAGAAACTAATATGTGTGTACGTTCCCAGAAATGTAAATATACAAGGAGACAGTATTAAAAAGCAAGTTGAAGTACTAAAAACAGAACTCGAGGACTTCGAAAAAAAGTTGGAGACTCAAAAAGACAAAGAAAACGAGAAAAATGAAATAAAAGACCTTCATACGCAATGTGAACAACGTCTTAAACCATTGCGTAATCTAAAGGCACAATTGTTACGGTATAACGAATCATGATAAATTAACTATTTCTAAGTTCTATAGAGAATTATAAAAATTCATTTTATTATAGTGATAAAAAGACACATCAACAAACATTAGAAACAGAACGAGTTCACCACGATGAAAGTTGCTTAAAATTGAAGGAAATGCAAAGTGTAATTAGAAGATTAGAAGAAGAAACTTTAGCATTTACTAAGAATTGTCAAGAAATTTATGACAGTGAACTATCGAAGGTAAGTATAGTGATAAATATGAATTGCATGAATAAACATGTAATTTAAATCTTTTTCTCTATTAACAGGAACTACCGGGATATAATGATCCGATGGACTGAGTGCCTGGTCTAATCAATAAGTCAAGTATTAACAGGAAACAGCTCTGTAGGAAACTGACAAATGAATAAAGAAAATGTATAGATATTATGAACAATATATTTTTATAATAGGCAAAATATTTTAAATATACATTCATTATTTCCATATTGTACGCAGAATTTTGCTTCTCCACATTAATGATCCGGATATTACATAGGAACGATCGAAAATATGTTATGTGATTCAAAAGAAAGACGTAATTATAAACTGAAAAAATTCTCAAAGAAAATTGTTTAATGATTTAATAATTTAAATTATTTTGTATACATAATAAAATCTAGTACAAACACATAGGAAATAAATTTCGAGAGTAATTGGTTTTTCATATCTTATTTAATTACATGTATTAACAATGTCTTTACATAATCATGTATTGAACTGAATCTATTTATCTAAATATTATTTTCATTGAATTATTCAGTAACTCTGAAATATTTATATCCGGAATGATAATAAATACGCAAGACAGTAACAATATATGTATATCTTTTATACAAGAAACAATATATAAGTACTTAAATTTTATTATACAGACATTGCCGGTAGTTTCAATACATTTGACTTTCAATAAATACCTGATTATCCATTCGTCTTCTACAGCATTTATTATTTGTAAGAATTAGTATTGTTTCGGAATTCTGTTCCTCTTTCATATTGTACAATCAATTAAAATTTATTCTCTAAATAAAAATTAAATTCAAATCATTCATATACGTCGTTTTTATTCATTGTAGACAAAAACTTAATATTGTACTTATGGAACTCGTGACTGTGAACGACATTCGTCACTGAAAATATCAATTCTCATAGGTATATGTACAATATTTGGTTTTACTTTGCAATTTTTTTAATTTTACGTGTTTCTATGTATCTTTACAAGATAATATTGAATTGGTTGGTAGCTTTAATGTTATAAAATAGACATTTTAAATACATTTAAGATTGCAAATTGATACACTGTTCCAATTGTGGTACATGTTAAGTTGTTTAGAATCGTTTTAACAATAACTATATATAATGCAAATTACTACACAACTTAATGTGTTTCCTGTGCAATCTTCCATATATTATGTACATATTGACACCTTCAACAATGTAACAAGCTTTAACAATTATGATTATAAACTAAAATAATGTACAATATTTATACCAGCATATACATGGACTATTATATTAATTGCATAAACGGACAGGATGTAGTGATTATTACCACACATTCTATGAGTACATTAACATCTACCACTAAGCAGCAGTATACATATACTATGTATGTACATAATATCTTTTATTCTCAAAGAAAATATCTAAATATATATATGTATGAATGGTCTGAGTGGACAGGAGAGTTATTCAGATATTTATACAGGAAGAAGTGATTCTTTAGTAGACAATGGAATAACTCCTAAATGTACAGAAATGTACAGATATTTTTACCAATTCTCCTTTCTGCTGCCTTTTGTACAAGTATCTCAATATATATTTAACATATTATCTTTACAATACTTTTTAAATTTCTTTCTTATACAACACTGATATTCCTTGTAATTTTTGTTATTGTTTTGTTAATTTGAACGCATTGTTACACATACTTTTTTGTGTTAAATGTATAATGTACACTCAATTGAATCTTTAAATTGAAGTCACCAATGCAACTTATTTAATTAAATTACTCTACATGGCAGTGATATAGAGAACTAAATTCTGGCATTCCTATATTTTTCTCATCGAATGAATTATTCTTTCGTCTTGCATAGAACTTTCAAATAATATAAAAAACTATTTGCTTCAAATTTATCATAAATAGTATACCAAAACCTAAGTAATTATAGAAAGCATTTGTTATTTATTTCCCTTTTTTTAAGGTTTTATGGTTTATTAAGAATTTCTAATTCATTATTTTGTCATTTTAAAAAAGAATTAACTTCGATAAGGAATTAAAATGTATATTTTTCTTCATATTTTTAATAATAAGACACAATAAAACTTAAACTAAATATTAATTTGTTGTGAATAAACTGTATACAATATGTACCCTTTGTAAATATACAAATGCACACAGGTATAGGGAACAATTTCAATAATCTACTGTAAAATATAATAAATTTAAATTGTTCATACACTGGATTTTTAAAAAATTGTATCAGGATACGCATGTTACCCATAGAACTAGGATTTAAATAATTGTTTGCCTTTTCCATGAAAATAATGCCTGTTTTAAATATATTTTATAAAGCTATATGCATACATACAGCTTCTATAAGGTATGGCCTTTGTCAGCCTTTTCACATTATTCAATAGACTGAATTATATCACTATTTAAACATGTTCGCACAAATGCATTATATGTTTCTTCTTGATTTGATACTGATATTCGTGTAACGTTTAGTTGAACACTCTGATTGGTAAAAAGAAATCATAATAGTATATCTTTTTCAATACACTAATTGTAAGTAATAGTATGATGAAGTATACACAGTCTTTTTAAGTAAATACCAATTCCAAGTTCGATTCTCCTTCTGTTCTGACATAATTTTATATTTTTTCCATGTTACTTAATGTTTTAATATGTTTCACTTGTTTTGTACGAAAGAATAGGTAACCAATGAATATTTTCGAAAAAAGTCTTTTAAAAATGGATTTATAATCACTGCACATGCTTCAAAAGTGTGAATAGGTACTATATGAATTATGAGGATGTGTCATTGGATACATTACTCTGCATATTTCTGATTCTGAATAATGTAATGTTATGCAAAAAATTTGGTTTTTCAGTATAATTATAATTTGTATGACAATATTAAAATTAATTAAATAAATGTAGATTATAATCATTTGTAATGGAAAATATCTAGTAAAATATAAAACAATGAAAACTATAATTTGATACAAAATATTAAGTACAAAATAAAGGTCTTGGGTTTATTAATAGTACAGAACATGGATAAAATATTAATAGAAATCAGTTTGAATGTACTACAAGGTAGAAATGACGTTATTTAAAAATATTTTCTAAAGTAGAAATTTATACAAAAACACAGTTTTATCTAAACATAACTTATGGGCAATCCTATGCATGTAGGTAGGCATAAATACATTATAGAAAAGTCACAAGATCTGTCTAAATATATTCTTAAACTGTTTTCAAAGACAAGTCAGTCATGTATTCTTTTAGCAAAGTATCCAAAATTTGAAAATATAAGAAATACATAATATTTTTTAATAAAACATGAAACATCTCTGATTTATTTTCAGTGGAATCCCTGGCCATTGTATAATAATTAGCCTTTCGTTTTAGTCTGTTGCATAAACATTACAATTTTAAACAAATTTTGTAGCCAGTTTAATAATAACTAAATATTGTAAATGTATATACGAAATTGTATTTGACAATAAGATTATTGTACAAGAAAAGTAAATAAGTACATATTTTTCAGTTTGAAAGTATGTATGTTTTGAATTAATTAAATATTAACATAAGAATAAATATTTGGTACGTTTCCTGATTTTAAAAGGCATTAAGAATCATAAATGAAAATGTTTGAAAAAAGCATATGTTAAAACACATGTTTAATATATCAAAGCACATATTATAAAGACAATTAACAGAATCTTTAAATACACATTTATGTACATCCAACAAAAGAAAACGTACATTGTCTTAATTTATTGTTCCCTTCCCCATTATATTCATTTTCATTTAATGTTTTTTTTTAATTGGTTACGGAGATCCGTGTAGTAATGAGCCATGTCTGAAAAAATGTGATGTGTACAATGTTCTTCGTCTTTAATCATAAAACTTCCTTAAATGCTGAATCAATCAATATTCCTTAAAGATTCACTATATCGAGAAAAGGAAACGTTATATTTGTTCAGTATAGCTCACCACTACTATTTTGTTTTCATTTTAGAAATCTACTTTCATTCATAATTTAAACAGAGCTGACCTGAATAGATGAAGTCAATGATTCTGTTTCAGTGTGTGATCTTAAATTAATTGTAGTCTCCTTATTAATATTATCTATATCTCCACCCAACATGTGACGTTCACCATCAATTAATGAAACATTAGCATCTACTGTAACTGAATTATTTTCTACGCTAGTATTTTTCTTTCTGATTGAACATCCATTTACATTTCCATCAAGCTCTGTCGGTTCACTATTTAACATTAAAGAACTACCTTTAATACTCTCTTTTGAGGTTGTCTGAGATCCAAGTTTCTTCTCTTTGTCTGAAACGTTGACATGAGCATTTTTCGCCACCTTGCCATCCTTCTCCTTAGGCTTTTTCCCAAGACCTGGAAAATTGGTGATTTTCGACGCAATTTTCTGATCCTTCGATTGTCTCATTGAACCAACTCTGTTCGACTCTGCAGTGTCTTCTTCACTGATTGACACAAGATTACTTTTACCTTCTCCACCGGAATCTTCTTTCGTTACTTGAATTGGTATGTCATCTACACAAAAAAAAAAAAAAGAAACATAAAAATATGTTATTAATACTATGCTTCGACAAAAATGTACCAAAGTATGTATACATTACTCGAAAGTATATATATACATTACATTACACAAATACTGCGAAAAAAGCATATAAATACAAAGAATTTCACATTTTATGTGAAGCTCAAAGTAATATAAAAAGTTTGACAATATTAAACTCCTGCGATTTAAAAGAAACACAATTATAAATTGTATTTATTATTTTCTTTATCTATAAATGCAGGAATATCTTTAAACTGTTATTAAAAATATGAAAAAATTATGGATATTTTTTGTTATAGAAAGGTTACAATATCATGCAAAATTTTGAAATATACTTCAAAGCAAGTTTTCAGTTGAGTGCACCATGTGTAACACATAAATGTTTATCGCACGATCCATTGAAAATGAAATTGATCTTAAAATCTCTTCTACAATTTCGTGTACCCCTCTATAATAAACAATTTTTGTTAGACTTATGAAATGTTTCTATATATCTAACTGAAAACTCACAAACACACACGCGCGCGCGACATTTAATTACTAAATAGAAAAATTCGGGCATCGCATTACCACTAATTAATTTATGCGCAAAAGAAATTATTTAAGCTAACAAAAAAATACAAGGAGACAAATGAGGGGGTCAAGATGAACCTGTATTATAACAAATTCAATATTCTCGACACAAACAAACAAATGTCAAAACTTCATGCAACTGTCCATAATGTGCATCTGCGACTATACATATGTAGTAGGATCAGGCAGTTATGATTTGCTTCTTCTAGAAATGACCATGTCTCTGAAACGAATTTTTAAATGAATATACAAATCACTCCTAATTGAATTGCTTAATATTATATGGTGTAAGAACTAATCTGTCGAGTGTATATTGAAGAAAATTTTAGTGATCCTAAAGTGCTGAAACTGAACCACCAATACCATGTATTTGTTGATAAAGCAGCAGTTGTACGATAGTTCAATGATTTATTTCCATCCATGTATACATTTTCCATCGATTCATGAATTATTTCTCCGAGAACTTTATCTTCCAAGACACTGTACAAATGAGAGCTAGAAGTTATTTTATTCTCTCCATAGTCAGACTCGCTACTTTCTTTCTGCTCCTTCCTTTTTCGCAGATTCACTTTCACATTACGATCTTGATTGTGTTCAGATATATTTCTTTTCGAATGATCTTTGCTCCTTCTGGGAGAGGATTTATTAGGTGAACTATGAGCACTGCACACGCTTCCACGCCTAGAACCCTCCAACGAGGAAGTAGAACTGACTTGTTTCACTCTGCTGTTTTCCTCGTTTGTCGCTGTATGAAATTGCTTTAATTGCCAAGGGAACCATTTCGAACTGCTGGATACTGTTGGTTGAGGTTGATCAAGTTCGTGTTGAGTAGCATTGTTGAGTTCAGCCGCGAATAACTTCTCATCCAGATCGTCTAATGACATATGTTTGCAACCAATGCACATTTGCTAAATCCAGATAGCTTGTGAATGTGTTTATGATTATGTAAATGCTTGAACACACTTCTGTTTTGTTTGCCGAAAACACACTTCCCACAATGCAAAACAAACATGTGGAAACACTTTTCACTAATATAAATACAAAGGACTTTTAACACATGTAATCATAACTGACAATTCTATTACTGACATAAATACAATTCTGCATGCGAAATGAATCATATAATGGACACATACTGTGTTCATGCACTTTCGATTTTATATTCGTAGGTTTTGTACCATTGATATGAAACTCTATAATCTGAAACATTTACTCTCTTGTTTACATCATATTCTAGTTTAGTGCATACTAACCGATGTTTGCTGTACAACATGAATAACATTAATAACATGCTGGGTAGATATAAATAATTTAACAAAAACCGGACTCTGTATGTTGTGCATATTTACAAAAAAAAAATGAATGATACACTGGAGACCAGTATTTTGTCAAAATGTTTCTTTAATTGATAGGTAACTATAGCATTTAATTTTAAAAACCTACCTGGCAATTTTTTC
The DNA here is from genome assembly GCA_028454225.1 of Lasioglossum leucozonium. Taxonomy (NCBI): domain Eukaryota; kingdom Metazoa; phylum Arthropoda; class Insecta; order Hymenoptera; family Halictidae; genus Lasioglossum; species Lasioglossum leucozonium. The sequence continues at coordinate 53,567 of CM052216.1, read as the reverse complement.
GTTCGGAAGGAGGCATTTGTGATCATGGACTTTGATACTGTTGCAGTTGCGCTTGGTGACAATGCAACGCTTACTCCAATGGATCCATCATTCAGTTGACCTAAAATAATGAAATTTTTTTCTGATACTTGGTACTTGTTACTATCATTATAGTTATAGATGTGCGAGAATCCGAAAATGTCGGTACGGGTCGGGTTCTCAAAAATTTCGGAAATCCCGAGAATTTTTGAGATTCTCAAGCACATTTGAATTCTCAAGAACCCGAGTGTGTTCGGGAATCCCGAAATTTTAAAGATCCCGCCCCGACCCGACATTTTTGGATTCTCACACAACCCTGATTACAATATTTTGATCAACATTCAATTTTTTATACCTGATGGGCCAGAACTGGCAGAATTGCGTATAGCATTTGTGACTAGCATGACATCTGGGTATGCTTCATAACATGCTCGATTGTGTATATCTTCCACTGCTTGTGTACCTAAGTACCAGCAGTCATTGTACCTGTCAACATCGTATTACATTATCGTTTCAAGTATAACAAAAATGAAACAGATTTTCATTTAGTAAGTATTCTTTCACATTTCAAGGAAACTAATTATAATTAATGATATGTTAATTTAAAAAATAATACGTTTCGTACATAGCAAAATATACAGCATGTAAAAATTCAAGGAGAAATTGACTTGATACAGGTATACGAGGCAACAGCCTTGGAACAAAACTAGACTCGCTTCCATATGATGATCTTTGATGATGTCCTGGTTTCATAAATCCTTGAGTAACGAGTCTGCAATATATTGTTAAATAAATTAATTAAGAAAAAATTAAATAAGCAAAATCAATTCACATTCCTTTAATTTTATCTTACTTGGTGGCAACTTTACATAATTGTTCTAAAGCATATTTATTTATGTAACCGAGCTGTTGATTGTAAATGAAGAGAAGAGCAGTCATCACTTTTAATCTGTTCTGTGCATTCAGCGTCTCTACTTGTTGCAACGGTCCCCAGCTAACTAATTTTGTATTACATTCTTCAAATCTACGCACAGCACTTTCTGTCAAGGAAGCAGGTGCTAAACTTGCAGGCTATATAAAATACAGATAACATTTGTTACAAGATACAAGTTACATTACAATTCATTTAAAGATAGTACATGCCTCATGAAATATAGACAGCATGGCAAGAGAAGGTACTCTAAAAGAAATAGCTTTTTGTTGTCCAGATTTTTCTACTATTTCTAAATTATACAGTCCAATTAACAACGTTTCCACAGATCTGCAATTCTGGAAAAAAGAATATAGTATTACAAAATAAATATGTTGGGAGGGATCCCAAAAAAGGTATGTATCAAATTTGTATTTTCTACTAAGAAATAGCCAATATTGTACTGATTCATAAAAAATGTATATTTATGTAATCATAATAAACGATTAAATAATTTTATGAATGAATTAAGTTCTTTTAATTATACAGTATACAAAATCTATATACTTTTTCTAAACATCTGAATGTAAACTTATTATATTAATGATCCTTCATACAAGATTATGGATCGTGTTTGTATGAACTGGAACACCTGTTCTGTAATTAAGCAGATGATACAACACTTGTTTCATGCAATTTCAACTTGAATTATAGTTCATCTGTGTTATGTAACATTAGTTTGTACTTCAGATGCCACAAGTCCAGAAAAAACACAAGATTAATTAGGTTCATGTTTAATCATTATTTACTTCACTGTTGTTATGTATCCTTACCTTGATATCGCCATGAGCTGCAGAATTTAAATAAATATATACCAATGTCGGCAAAAACTGCAAAGTAAACCTTTGCAATTCTGTTTCCCGAGAACGGTAAAAATTGTATAATTGATCACATACTGTGTCCATCAACTATAACAGACAAGAACTTTTTTTTATATATAAATAAAACACAACTTAAATATATGTATAAACATATATACCAAGTCTTTATCTTTATAGCAAAAAGAAGTTTCTATTTTTTTACCATTGAGATAGTCAGACTACTTATCAACTACTTTTGTCTTTAATATCTATTAAATTTGTTTTTGCAACTTATATTAATTGGGAAGTTCTAATTCATTCTTTCTTACTCAAATATAAAGAATATTTGTAAGCAATATATTACCTGACTATATTTGCTACGCTCTTCCAAAAGCACATAAAGTGCTCTGACAATCTCATTGTCTTGCAATAAAGTGGTAGCGAAGGTGTGAAGCTCTGAAGGCGAGACATCTGCACAGTCTGCCAGCCATTCATTTATTAAACTCTCTGTCATTTTCACTTTTTTCTCGCCTGTGTCAATAAATCAGAATCTTGTTCATCAGAAACTTTGGCATCCAGAATGAACCGTCTGACACTTTGAAAATCATTACACCAAATTTCAATGATTAATAACTATTTATAAATAATTCTTAAAAACGACATTTCCAACGGTAACGCAACACGGCTTTTTAATTCACAGTCCGTTGCCGAATTTATAGAAATCTATTACGAACCCGAAAATCAAGTGACATACTAAGTCGACAACTGGAATAACGTAAAAGATCATTAACTTTATTTAACATCGCTGATACGCACAATTTCAACGTCTCGAATGTAAATCTTACAATCTTGATTATGTCCACCTACTTATCAACTGATGACAGTCGACATAGTTAAAAATTAGTCAGAATCGTGCTGGAACACTTCTCAATTACTTCCATGTCTTCCTTCAACGGCACTCAATTCTGAATTGCGAATCTGACACTTGCAACTACAGTTTTCTCTTGTTAAGGTCATGCAATTCGAGAAACTCGGTGAGACGCTATCAAGTAGTAGACGCTATTTCCTATTGATTGACCGCTCGTAGATATTCCACGGCCAGACACGAAAAGATGTTCCATTGGATACGCCATGAGATCGAGGGGATCAAAACGAGATGCTATACATACCGTGATTGAATGCGTAGACACAGATATATATATATATATGTACATAGAGCCATTTATAGACGATATAACCAGAGAGGAAATGAGAGTGCTCACGCCCCGGTTTTGGCCGTTCCCATTATAGTGCTGCCCCCTACAACTATTTTAGTTTGGAACAGAACCTACCTCATTTTCTTTTCACAGGGATCTATATTATCTTCAGTCTGGAACAGAACCTACCTCATTTTCCTTTTACAGAGCTTCTACCTTACCCTACCTTATCAAAACGCTGTTTTGTATAAATAAAATATGCAACTCATATATAGATCTAATATATCAAACTTTAATTGATATGAATTAAATATAATATTAATTAGAATGACGGAGGTATTTCAATTTTTTCCGATCATTTAGTTGGAAACTCTAGCTGTAAACAATAAAAAACCCGACAGAATTCGAAGAAATACAGATACTCCTTGGACATCAATTTAATAATGAGGCATTAATAATTAAGACTTTTCGGACGAGTATTTCGGATTTTGTTCAAATACGAACGTATCTCAAAGGATTTTTCGAAAACTTAAAAATTGTAGGTTTTACAAACGACATTTCCCATTCAAAAATACACATTTAAAAAAAAATTCAATTTTTTCCCCCGATTTCGAGGGCTCTTTTTATTCCATCAGAGTGGATGGTTGCCGATAAAAAAAATACGTGTCAAACATTTTACGAAGAACTATATCACATTAGTTTCATCAAAATGAAAAAATAGAAAAAGGTTTATTACAACATAATAATGAAAAACCATTTACTGAATGATAAAAAAACATTTAGACAATTTTTCATATTGAATAAAGAACAAGTGGATTGTAATTAACATTGAAGTTAGGCTTCTGAAAGTTGTGAACATGCACGCTTGCAAGGTCTGGCCAGTCACTACAATACACATATGTATTTACTACCAATCACTACAATACACATATGTATTTACTTCCCAATTCCTTTGCGGAAACATTTTCAATCATTTTCTTGTCGATCAATTTTAAAATAATTGCTTTTCATACACTATGCAAAAATACATTACAAGATATTATATTTTCACCTGCTGACAATTTAATTTAGTTATTCATTTATTTGTTTTTAATAAATAAGTGTTTGTAATGATATTTTTTATTTATCTTAACATATATACATAACGTAAGTACTAATGTACTATATAAAAATATTGAAATCGTACACGTGTTAAGGCAAGCATGGGCAATGAAACAATGACAAAATAATATACAATATAAAAATGTATAACTATAATAAATTTTCAAGGTACGAACACTATTTTAAAAAAATATATTAATTATTTATGGATCCATAAGGTTAACTGCGGATGGTCGCAGATTTAATTGGTGCTCTCCAAAGATCATAGCTGCTAACCACTTATATTGCTCGTCCTTTAACGTTCCAGCTATTGTACATCCGAAAAATGGAGTTTCTTTACACCTAAAGTATAATTTCAATACATATCATTTAATTACGCGAACGTTTTCTATTGTGGCGGAAAAATAAATATTTATCAATATAATGTTGCGGATGTTTCATTAATTACCTCATTGGTTTGTTATTTTTTGTAATAAATGTAATGGACCATCTGTAACAGAAATAAATTTATATGTACTTAGGTATAATATACTCTTTCCAATTTGAACAAGAATTGTCTTTATCGCCAAGAGTGTCTTGTATTGTATTAAAAATTGTGTAAACGGAAAGCTTGGTGATCATCACTGGTGTAAACTTACCCAGTTTGTGGATTTCGTTTAGGCTCATGTCCTAAATACCAAATGATATCTTCTACCCTCCATTCGTACAACTTAGTAGAACACACCTTGTCTTTGTAACAACAAAGTTTTCCTTGGGTAAATTCAAAGAGGTAGGTTTTGAAGTGTTTCATCTTACTGCTAGCAAATTTAAGTTCACCAGACGGTGTTAGCGGTGGTTTTATCTGTAACAAATAAAAAGGAGCCAAATATATTTTTCAATCTAAATATTCTTTTAAGTCAGAATGACAATGATCCGAGCGAAGGCAGAAGTGCAAAACTAAAATTATACTTGATTCCATACCTTTTGCAGAAAACGTGGGTATTAATACTGTAAATAACAAATATGTATCGTAAAACGATGCTAAATATAATAAAGATGGGAATTATCTAACAATTTCTACACTTCATCGTTGAACGCTACAAACTAATACGAGTGTCATTGTACGCTTTAATGGATATTGGTACTTTTTACGTTACAGCGTGTAAAGCAAGCCTAATAAAATATTAATTAAAAAAGTTGCAGACATCAACGACCCTGAACCTTGCTAATATTTTGCATGTGATTTTGTATGCGAGGGTTCAGGGACAATTTCTATGACTGTTGCAATAGGTACGCGTTCCTATCGCATTTACCAAGGGCAGTATATCCTTGTAGAGTTGATCTCTTTTAAGAATGAGAATGTTGTCCTTCCTATCCTCGGGTTCCCAGTATCCCCACCTTGCCACCGTTTCAAGGACACGTTCAGTATGATGCAGTGGTCGTTCCAGCGCGCCGGATAACGTATACTCCTCCAAACAAAGTTCATGGGCTGGTGAATTGGTTTTCTCTGCCAGCTCCACGCATATATCAAATGCAGTCTTTTGTGGTCCGATCTGAAAGTAATTACGTGCTAATTACATCCGTGGAGTTTGTCCTTATCATTATGTATGCTATTTTAGTTTACATACATTTAAAAATCGTCTCTGTGCGAACAGAATGTAAGAATTTTTACGATTATTACATGATTTTATTTAACGCTAGATCTAAATAACACTAAAGATCTAAATAACACTTGTAGTGTTAATAATGTACTGTACACGATTGTCTGTTGATATTTAAACGAAAATGTAATTTGTGAAAAAATTATTGGACATATTCGAACAATAATTTTATTAGAAATTTGATTAAGAAAAGGGATTGTTACCGTGACATTGACGCATTCTCTGTCTTTTGAGAAAATGTATATCCACATTTTGAGATCGCCCGACGGTGCTCCACGCGGTCCATTGTTCGAAACGTGATGCTTTTCGAGCACCTCTAAAATTTTTGCCTCTTTCGCGAGATCGGCCGCGGTTAATTGATACAGCTTCGGATAGAGCTTGATCAGGTCACCGATCACTCTGGTCTCCGCACGATTCCATTCTTCGGCATTGCTTTCTCCGGCGTGCATCAACGTCGGACCCCAAATTGCTGAAAGGTTCTCGACGGTCATCAGGTTCCTGGAACTCTGTTGACTCAAGCAGTGAAGGTGAGCAAGAACCCTTCGCAACGTCGCTGCCGGCACAGAACTCAACGTAGATAACAATGTCCTGTACACCGTGATCTGTTCGTTCTCGTTAATGTTTTCTGCAAACGAAAACGAGAACCTTTTACTTCTTATTTAACATTTGTTTCTTACAACTGATTTGTACAATTCTTCTATGTATGTAATGGGGAGGATTAGCGAGATTATATTCGTACGAACCACTAAATCATATAAACATAAAGTAATTATGCCTTCCAATCTGTTGATATACATATGTAAGTACATACGTGTACGGAGTTCTATCGTACCGGAGACTTTTACTTATCTATTGCAAAATAATTAAGTCCGTAGACAGTCAAGGACAGTAAAGCCCTCCTTACCTGTATTGAGACAAAGCCGATCATGAATGTTGGCAGGAAACAATGGATCCGGTAAATCACGGAGAAACCTTCTGAGAACCGTGGCTACGTCGTGCTCCGTATACGAGCCTCTCGTGATTTGCGTCTGCCACGCGTCGTGACGGAAAGCCGTCAACAGTCGAACAACGGCGCTGGTGGACCCGCTACGACGATAAATTCCCTCAGTCATGATACCTTCAAAGTAACATCGACATTATCATAGACAACGTTGTCATTAAATGGCAACAACTATCAGAAAGAACGTCTATGAAACCAGAACGCAGAACCACTTGCACAAAATAACAGGTTTACATTGAAACAATCAATTCTTTCTATCTTATTGTCCATGTAGTCGACAACGTTACCTACGCTGTTGCTAAATGTGTACTTGTAATTTGCGAACTGCAGTACTATCTAATTAAATCACACATATTCAGTGGAACTAGGCTTCCAGTAAAAAATTGATCGTTTTAACCCCTTATCTTAAAGACATGGAGGCGAAACTAAATTTTTCAAACGGCATCCCATTTTTTTGTACTCGTAATATTATAGTGGGTGTTGAGAGAAATTTAACGACCTTTTATATGGTATCGTTATGCGCAGTGAAATCATAAATTAACGGGATCAATGTCACGTTTTATTTACCATGGGCATATATAAAATTGATGCATTTATCAAGTATCACAGGAACGTCGTCTTGCGTTAATTGCTGTTGTTCCAGGCCAGGACCACACGTGATAGCTGCTTGATAGAGCGCATGCCTCCATGCGGATCCTTCGTGAGTACCTGGCGCAGCCATGTGTAACGCACCACTGCCACCTGCATCTACGACCACCACGGGAACGAATCCCGTGTTTGGATTCGGACCTTCTTGTTCCCGTAAAACTGGAACATATCCAGGGTTCATAACTGTTAGAATCAAAATAAAAAAGCATCATATTATTGTATAATTAGGCCCAAAACGGATCTGTGTACCTGTCCTTATAATTATACAATGAATATGCATACATTATACGCATACATATGTACTAATATGTATAAATTGCGATGGTAATTTTCGGTTTCGGTAAGACGGTCCGCGAAAGTGCCATAATTCCATGTGTAATTTCTTCGTAATTTTAATTCAGTTTAAAAAAATATTTGGAAGTGGATATTTTCTAAAAATCGTCTAATTACATGATTATTCGAGTTGTTAGAAACCACTTTAGAAACAGTAGTTTATTTATTATTAAGAAAAAACACGTATGTATTTATGAAACTCACCAATGCATCGCGCTTTTCGAAGATCGAGCTCTCCAAAGGTGACAGCCATGAAAGGATCGAGAGATTTTGTATAGATCAGAGTTCTTTGATGCAAAAGAACCCAGGCCGTGAACCATACACCTGTTACCCCTTCCTAGAACATATATCATCTAATTTATAAATGAAAATTTATTATCAATAATATAAATTAGCTACTTCATTTTACAGTATCAGTGTACCGTGTATTCTACCATAGTTAATTGTATGCCATTTGCGGTATAATCAGAATAAAAATAATCGATACACGAAAATTACCTACAGGTTGATAAAATTCGAATGGCCTGATTTAAAACAAAATAATCTAGTTGACCAAGAGAATAGAATGATAGAATACCCAATAGTCTTTACCGCTTGTGTCCCTTTTTTTACCTTTAAGTAAACCCACCCCACCCTCGTCAGATCGGACGTGTATTTCGTGGGAAAGACTAGAGTGAATGCCTCTAAAATTCGCTGAGCCCAAATTCTTCTCTCGGCGATACCCTTCGCGTAAAACACATGGACGCTCGGCCTTCCTTCCACGCTAATCGCTATGCAGTGTACCGTCTCGCCATCGATTTCTCTAAACATTTAAAGTAATTTTCCATTATCCACATTTTCCATATTCGGTGAAGCTGCAGAACAGCAAGTTATCTACCATCCGATTTCGATGATTTTTGGATACCTACGTATCCAAGTATGTCGTAGAAACCGATATGTATTTCGAACAATTTTTACACGACAATACATAAAAAAATCATCGAAATCAGAGGGTAGACAGTCTATCTCTAGATTCCGCAACATTGCGGAGCTAACCGTATGTACGCTAACGCGGTGTTTCGGAGCGTATTCTTCCTGGGAGAGGCGGGACGGGGCGGGGCGGGGCTGGGCGGGAAGAAGCGTACTCACTTTACATCCTGTAGAAGATGAATGCTGTACACCGCGTCGAGGTAAATAACCTCCTTCAGAGTGGACATGGTCTTGTCCGTGTAGAACGAGAGTTTCTGGTCGACCAGCACCGCCACCCTCTGCACGAGGTCCTTTGCTCTCTCGATCCCTACACCGGTCCTATAAACAATTCCTCTATACGTTGCAGGATTCTGCGGAGCGTTCAACTTCGGCCTCTCCAGTTTCGTCGATTTCGTACTGGATGACTCTCTCGCCTGGTCTCGGTTCCTTGACAGCAACTTGCTGCCGCTCTTAACGAAGTTCATCATGTTCGGTCCGATACCGTGGGACGACGACGAGTCGTGCCTCAGCTTCTTCAGCTTCTGTATCATACCGAGGCGACGATGCTCCTCCGTGTTTTTGCCGCTCGCAGGACTCGTCGAACCTTCCTCACGACTTTTCGGACCGACCGTCATCTTCGTGGCTGGAACTTGCAACGGTATCTCGATGATCGATCATGGAAAGTTCGAAATCCTTTGTCAAGTAAAACGAATTAAAACGTTGAGTTCGAGTCTCCCGGTAGATTATTTACCTGTTACGTTATCATCGGTAGTCGGCACAGTGTCGGCAGCAGCCGCCGGGGAATCGGTGGACCGATCTCTCGGTGGTTTCCTTGGAGGAACGGCAGGCTGTTTCTTGGTGACTAAGTGCGCCAGTTTCGGCAACAGCGCTGGATTTTTCCCGATAGCACCCTTATCAGGCACAGAGGTAGCTTCAACGACTTCGTCGTATTCATTCTTCGGCAGAGAGTCGAACCTTTTCGGCGGCACCGGCGGCACTGCGGAGATCGGCGGATGCGGAACATCCTCGACGTCCATATCATTCTGTTCCTCTTCGTTATCGACGGCTTCTTGGAAATCGAGGATGCTTCCGGAACTGCTGGGCGAGTCGCTGGTGGCCAGCAGAGTTTCCAGTAGCATCATATCATTGTTCTCGAAGTTGCTGTAAACGTTTTCGGTGTCGGATGTTTTCGCGAATGGATCAAATTCGAACAGCAACGATCGACTATTCTGTTGCCTGTTCTCGGCAGTGGACGCTTCTTGTTTCTCCTCCGAGCAGGCTGCCCCGCGAGAGGCTAAATTCTCGTACAAAGAGTTCCGAATGGACGCGTGGCTCTCGTTCGAAGCTGAGGATGTTCTATCCAACAGGGGCGCGTCCTTGTCCATTGTATCTTCTTCCGCACTGGATATTCTGTCCAACTCGTCGATACCTTCCGATCTGGTCGCAGCAGGCGCAGTGTCGTAAAACGTCCAAGAATCGGACCTGGACAGCCTTCTCGCGTCAATCTTGTCGCGAGGAAGGGATCCGCTCACGTCCGAGAGATTCAAGCTCTGGTCCGAGTCGCTGGCCTGGGACGAACACGCGAGGAATAAAGAGTTAAGATTCAACAGTTGTCATTTGAAGTGAAATTCTTTCTGGTACATCGTATACAATGTATACCGAGAGAAAATAGGAGGTGTGTCCGAACGGTAACGAAACAGACAGATCGGTTCTTAAATTGCCCCCTTTAAGCTGTTACCACAGCTGTTATACGTCATTCTACTCGTATCGATGTGCTGCGTACGCAGACCTGGGAGAATTTTCTTTGCAATTAAAATAATAAATAGCTATTTGAATACATAGCGTATAGATATTATGTATTGTATGTATTATTTATTATATACCAACGGCAACGCGACGACGCGACGCTTAGCGGGACCTGTCGCCGAGCCGGAAAGCGAGACCGTCCGTTGTAGCCGCGCTCCGGTTAGTTCGTGTTTTTTCGTTAATAATTCGAGAAGAAAGCGTTTCGGCGGGAATTGCTCACCCTGTATGTACGCATCGATCGCGGTTTCGATCGATTAATAGCGGTGGAGTTTATTGTACGTATAGGTGGGAAACTGTTATGCGATTGATTGGACACTGGGTTCCGCGGAAAAAACCTTTAGAAAAACTGCTGTACTCGAAGTGTAAAGAAGAAAAAATCGATTTATTTTTCGATGAAAATCCAGAATTCCCCTTTAGACGTCCCGCTATAGAAATCTCGAATGTTTACCTGGTTAAGCGCGAAATTGAGTAGACCGAACGATTCCGGGAAGTCCCTGTCGATTTTGTCGGAAGCGATCGAGCTGATCGTCTCGTATCGGCTGCTACCGGACGTGACGGACTGCAGCTCGTCATAGATAGATTCGTCGGGATGCGGGGGTGGAGGATAGACCGGGGGCGGTGGGCTGTTCCGCATCCCGGAAAGGTCTTCCTCGTTCTTCATGCTTCTCAGATTAGTGTTCAGAGGACTATAGAACGTGATGCTGCTGAAAATATCGTTGGCCGGCATGGACACGCATCTCTCGTCGACCATCGGCCCAGCGAACATCTTGAGACCTTCGGCGTTGTCGCGTAGAAGCTCGTCCTGATTCAGCGATGTCAATCGTCTAGTCAGAAGGTTCTTCACCGATTTCTCCAACCGTATACTGGCGTTCCTGGTGCTGGAGATCACAGCGCGGCCCTTGGTCGTCACCTTCTCCGATATCTCGTCTTTCAGTTGGCGGGAACTGGTGCTCAGATTGCGAAAAAATTCATTGTTCGCGATCCGCGTCTCCGGTATCGATTTCTGGTCGTCGCTTTTTTCCGATTGATTCGAGTCGCTGCTTTGGCTGTTGCGATGACAACTGGCTGGAAGCGTCGGCGGAAGTCGCCTCGGCGCTGGGATCGGCCGATGAGGCACGATCGATCTAGGCTTCGGGATCGGTTTTACCTCCATCGCGACAGGTTCAGCTTCCGCCTCGCCGCTCTCTATCAACCGAACCACCCAGGAGCGTAGAAGTAGCGCCACATGCTTCGTTTCCCTTAATCAAACGTTCATTGTCCCATTAGCGATACGTATGTAACACCTCGTGATCGGTTCGCGCGGGTTTTCACGCGTATGTTATTAAAATATTGCCGGATGAGAAGACTCGAGACTGGTTAAGGTTAGACGAAGAAACACACCGGACCAGCGAAGTGTTTCGAATCCTCGAAGTAATGCCCCCCCCGCCCCCGCCCCTTTACTCTTCACAGTCACTCAAGTTTAATCTCAATGAAAGGCAGTGTAAATTGAGGGTTGTAACGTTTGATAGTATCGCGTGATTGCAAGTTGCAGACAAGCGACGTACTTTTAACGTTCAATCGCGTATAATTTTCCAATTGACCGAGAAGAACCGAGCGATCGTTTTGGGAACGTTTTTTGCCTGACGCGACGCGACGCTACGCGACACAACGCAACGCACAGATGCGTTTAATCAACTATTCTTCGTTCGCTGAACGCAAGTTAAATGCACGCACAAAGTGAAATCGGCAGCGACAGCGAGCGATTTTAATAATACATGGTCTCCGGGCAAAGGAAAGTGAAAAGTTAATTGCGACGCCACCATAAAACGGTACAAGTGCGTTGAACTTATTGAGTAATAACCGGAGAAGTAAACAGTTATGTATACGGTATATTTTCTAGCTTTAAAATACATTAGGGCGTGGAAATTCTGGCGATGTCTCTTCGTTAAAGCAATCGCGAAACCATTTGAACGCAATCTAATTATTAAAACATGCTTGGATACTAAAATTAAGTTAAAACCGAAAAATTGAAATTAATCGTTCGCACTCGATGATTCCAGCGTGTCTAATTGTGTAATTCTCCTCGACGGGACACCATGTTGGATTCGTCTATGAAAGCAATCACATGTATTTGAAGATGTTACTCGATTACACCGCTTCTCGACGTAATTCACGGATAACGTCAACTCGTATCGTTCGTGCTTGAAAATTCTTTCCCTTCTAGAAATCTCGTCGAGTGTAAAAAAATTGACATAGATGATTTCAATACAAGTACATATATACAATATTGTATGTATGTGCAAACGTTAGAGCAGAAAATCGAATATAAATTGAGTAAAACGGTGGACCACACTTGGTAAGGTTCGACGAGGATATGTCGTGTCTTCTGTTCCGATGAAAACGTGGACTTTTACACAAAGAATTGTCAACACTTGCTCCGCGCATTCTGCCAACGATAGTTACTTCGACGATAAAGACAGCTCAGCCCGAGGTACTGGTAGGTTGAATCACCGCATCCGAGTCACGTGATTGACAATGAGGAGTTGGAATAAATCAAGTTTTATAATTTCGCATGCTGTCCATTACCATTTCTCTACATCCTATTTCCTAGCCACTTCGAGTCGCATTTACATATCTATGCATTTACAAGTTGCATACAAGTCACAAAGAATTAATGTATCTGAATCTGGAACTTTGAGACTTGCCATTGGACCGTGTAGAACTTTGTGCAAAATAAAAATTTTACAATAGATTTAATACAATTAGAATGAAAATAACAATATCTTTAAATTCATCCAATATGAAATACCGTGTAATTTAGTGTAAATACTGAATGTGCAGTTCAAATATTTTCCTTGCATGCGAAGAAGAATAAACTAAATAATAAATAATCTGACGAACAATTACTTGTCCATTAAGTATAAAATATCACGTGCTAATCTCAAATATCGTGTAGCCAAATAAGATATAATATGTACATATATTATCTTAACGATTATTGTTTAAATAATTTACATATTTCGATAATGCCCAAGTCCGATGTCGCGACCAATTTATATTTCGCGGGAAATTAACATCTGCAGACTTCGGCGCGTTTGAATCATCGCCTGCGTATCACGTGACTGACTCAGGAGTCTCCGAATACCGAGAAACAGTAAATTAACGCCGGCCGTGTTTTGTAGCAACGAACGAATCATCATCGGTCGGTAAACCGATACGGAAGAACGCGAGTTTCCGGTTTTCGCGCTAACCGATATACGTATTCGCGCGATGTGGACGACGTTTTCATATGGTTGCTCGGTTCGAATCCAGGAATGGACGGCCGCGGATCTACATTCTCGTGTTGCTCATTGGACAAAGGAGAGCCCCGTTCGCCGTTCCCTCCTCTCGGTCAAGAACGGAACGTGAATCATGCTCAAGTTACACCAGCGGATCCATCAGAGTTTCTAAAATTAACCGATAGCTTCGCTCTGTAAACGATAAGTATTCCCCTTTATCCTCTAAACTCGAAAAGCCAGGAAGTTCCTTTTACCGTCAACTTTATAAGCAAGGACTTTTGCTCTGCAATTCGAATCGGTAGGACCTTAAATACGTCTGCGTGCTATTTCTTTTACAGCGTGAAATTCTCGCTATCGTTCCGTCGATGTTACTATTTATGTTGCATACCACGTGACAGTTTAGAAATTTCTACAAATTCAAGAGATCTCCGGTACACGCGATTCGCAGAAAAATAAGATTACAACAATGAGATATGAATTCTATGAATCACTATGCTGATATGTAGCGCGTCGCCAAGGCAATAATCGATGCGACGATAGAATGTTCTATGTACAGCTGGAGCAATAAGTAAAAATATGGGCAACAGGGACAGTCAATAATAAAGTTGTTCCAATTATGTACTCCTATCAACCGAGTGGCACACTTGGCAACTGGACGCTCGAGAGACAAACACTTGCCAAAACGTCGACGGTTATCCGCGTCTCGTATCGAGTAACGCATTTGTTTATACAACATTGACTACCATATTTTCAAACGTCAATCTTTGCGCGCGATACGCTACGTAAAAAATATCAAAATTCCCCACTTTCTTTATTATTTCTACCAATCAAAAAATAATATTGATTTATTTGCGATAATAGCAAATCCAAATAATGTATTATTCCGGTATATTATATACATATGTATACGTATGTATGTCATGTAAAACAGACTCAAACTTGATAATCAGGTCGCACGATGTAATTTTCCAGAACTATTTCCTAATTAACCAAAATAATCATTTAAAATAGTATTTCCGTGGTGACCAGGTCCGATTTCTACCGCTCCGTTGCGGTTGCTGGACGGTTGCCAGCGATTTATGTACACGTCAAAGTTATCCTTAAGAACAAAACTTGAACTGTGACCGTTTAATCTCAATCGTCGAACATAGAAACTTGTTGATTCCCGTCGCCACGCCGCGCCGCGCCACGCCGCGCCGCGACCAGAGACGAGAGAAAACTATGATGAAAGAGCACAACGCGCTTACCTTGAACCGGTCTCAAGACGAGTCCCTGAAACGAGCCACGAAGATTCCACCGATTTCCCCGTACTCGATGCAGCTTGTAACGATCTAGCGAACGATAAGTACTTAAGCTTTGAATCTCTTTATCGTGCGGTGGGGTCAGAGACCCACCTGGTTGATGGTCGTTGCCACTGTCATCTCTCCCCGCGTCTCTTCTCTGCTCACCTACGAGAAGATGTGTAAAGAGGCGAGCACACTGCCGCTGACACAGGCACGGGCACAGACACAGACGCAGCCACAGCCACAGACACAGACACAGACACAGAAGGCAGCTTACGCACAACGTGGCACAGCACACACTCACGGAATTCACAGTTCACGATCGAGCCTCTCCTTTCTCTTCGCATTCTTTGACATCTCCGCAGAGTTTTCTCTGGCGATGCCAACAACGTTGCCGAACGTAACGCGGAACTGTGATAACTTGTTCATACACACTGATATTTTTGGTGAAATTCCAGTGTTAGGCATTAAGCGATAGGTAATCACGTAATCGGGGACACACGACTAACAGAAAATGAGCTGATTTCACCAAATCGGGACGCGCATTCGCGCGAATGCTCTTTTTCTAACCGCACCAGCGACTGGCAGTGGTGTAGTGTAAGTACTAACTACTAACGCGCGAACGCGCGGTGCATCCCTTCCCTTGATATTATTTCCTTCTCTGTCCCCTCTACCGCGATCTGCAGCCACACTCGCGCAATGCATACTAGGTGGCACGCGTGAAACCGATCCCGAACAGTTTGTTACTCCGCTGACTTTTAGAGAGCCGGCATTTTTCCATTGAAATCTTGAATTTACTTTGCAACACTTCTTTTACACGTCGTGTAAAAGTGTAAAGGAAAGAACGTGGGTAAAATTTCAGCAATTCGTTTAACGATTTCTTTACCGATTCCAAACCGATTTCTAATTACAAAATACAATATCGAAAAAGGATTAATTTTTACGCATTTTTCTTATTCCTTACAGATTATTATTCGTGTTTTGTGAAAGTTATCGATATAATCTAAAAGCCAATTGTAAGACAAAATATACGTGTACGATATGAAACTCGTATAAATAGTTTCATCCGAATTTCAGCGACATGCTGCAGCTTATGATGTAATCTATTGATCTATGAAACACGATTGTGCGTGGGATCCACAGTTTGACATTGATTAAATGGCTCCATTTTGCCGAAGGGTCTTTTATCGCTAATAATTATCTGGCGTGCTTCTAATCTATTCGGAGGTTATGTACTTTTTTGCAAACATTGATAAAATAAAATGTAGACTGCTGACCTATCTATGCGTAGACTTGCTATTAAAAATTATTAATTAATTAAATAAAAGATTCAATAAGAAATATAAATATTGGTGGTAAACGCATCGGTTTTTCATTCTTCGTTACGATGTAATTAAATGGGTTAAATAGAACACGTAAAAAAGTTCCATAAATTTTTCGATCCCTGGTTTTAAACGATGTACACAAGTACATACATACATATTGTATACTACAATAAAGCCGAGCGCCTTGGTCGAGTGTATGTTGTCGAATGTTAAAGACTTGAACTCGATTGATCATTTGGGCCGCGTATGCGTCATGCAACTGCTAGCCTCTCTGGCGAGTCGATAATTTTTATCAGCCGTAACGCCCTAACACAATTGGATAGGATCATGTGCGTAGCAGATAGGGGCTGTTTGTGTATCGAGTGCTCTTCGTTCGCTATTCACGTCCCATCCGGCGTTTAGGCCCGCTACACGACACTCGTCACCGTTCATTCTGGGAATTTACATCAACTACCGACCGAAATAATTTTTATCGAGCGTTTCGATACATTATCGTATACGTTTTAATAGATTCTATCGAAAATAGATTGTGACATTTAAAAGGAAAAACACGTTTTCTCGTTACATGTTCTAATCAGAGCTAATAGTTTATGGAAGCTGCGGAGAACATTGACCCACTGCTGACCCAACGAATATGCTTTTTAGCTAAGAATTGATCCCGACGAACGGGCTATAAAAATATTACCACTTGACCGCTTGACCACTTGACCACTTGACCACGTGACCACTTGACAACTTGACCGCATGACCACTCGATCATTCGACCGCATGACCACTCGACCGCTTGACCGGTTGACCACTTGACACCAATTTTGTGGAATAAATTGTATCGGTTCGCGGATAGTCGAGGTTCTATTCTATTAGAATGAAAAATTGAGTAAGGAATACATATGTACATATATGTAGGAAGTGGTGGCAAAGCGACAAAGGTGTCTGAATATTTTAATGAAACCTTTATTAAGATTTTATCGTACCAAAGTCAAATAGTGACTTTGGCAATACAAACAGGTAAACGTTGCCCCGCGAGTCCTCGATGCAGATGCATAAACCGACTCGATACATAATAATTTCAACGGAACGAAACGCGATCACAGAACATCGATATACACGGTATCTCACAAATAATCGCTACTGTCGGGAAAACAATATCGATACAGAGACATACGTATAGAAAACGAATCATCGCGATATTCTCAGCGATCGGTGTAGAACCGCCAATATAAATTAGCTAATTTCTATCGCTAATAAATGGATAAACAAGCAATTTCCGCCGGATGGATCTGCACGCATCGAGTGACCCAGCACGGGGGCGGTTTCTACTACCTTAAATCACAATGGCGACGACAAGTTTATTCGTTTACTTTGTTCAGTTTCTTTTCGTTAATTAATTATGTCCTTAAGATTGATCGTTACGTACATCGGAAGGCGAGTCCGCAACGCGCGCGCGCGCGTGCACGGCCTCTGAAATCCGTATACATGTGACGTGCATCGAGACGCGAATTTCATGATGCTGAGCATAACTTGCGCCGAACGTGTCCCCAACAACGGCATTTCTCAGCAGTGTGCAGTCAGCCGTTGCATTTTTCGAAGCATTTTTCCTTGAATTGTTGTTAGTCAATTTTTATTATCCTGAGTAAGGAAAGAAGAATGCAACAGGAAGGGACAAAAATTTACACTCGATATTGTTCCAACGTGGACGTAGCTTAACGATCGCATTGCGTGCTACGAGTAAAAAAGTGTTAGGTATGTGATCAGCTGTCAGAAATTCGTTGTTGTTTCGGACACGTTCGGCCCGTCGGATAATCGGAAAGAGGAGCATCCAACAATCGCAGTTCAATGTTATTAATCTAAAGTACAGTCGACGATTTTTCGGACGGTGTTAAGGATGGGCGTCGCGGTGCTCCTCCGCGTCACTTGTGAAATTGCGAAATCGCCGGATGCACGGAAAAAAGAGTTTTTGTACCCGGCGCGGCGGCGACGGCGAGCGATTCGTTCGCATACAATATCGTTTTAAAGTCCTTCGTATCGTTGTGATATTCGTCCGCTCAAAGTATACAGAACCCGATGAAGATTTTTTGTCGTATGTCCGTTCAGGCCGTTGAACCGTAAAAAAATATTTAAATGCATGAACATTATCTATTTTCCAATCCCTTGTCCTGATCCACGATCCCATCGGAAAAAATTCGGGAAAATACACGTTTATTAACACTTTCGTATACTGTCGCCGACGAGATCGCCCCGGGGCCTTGCAAGCAAGTAAATGTACCGTGCACGCGCATCGATTGCATCGCGGCTGCATCTATCAAGAGGAACGATCCATAGAATTCATATATGTATATATATATATATATATATATATATAAATATATAAATATATATGTATATATATACAACCGGAACACAGAGAGACAATTCTTAAACAATGCAATTAATCCTTAACTGACCACTACTTTTTGCTTCCAAGTACATATTCTGTATCGCAATGAGATAATAAAAAGGTCTCTTCTTTTTTTTTGCAACAGTATATTTTGAATTTCCGAGTTATTCAATTTATTTTCGTAGATTATACTGCTTTGAAAACTATGATGAAGACCTTGCAAAAATTTAACAATACTGTTATATTATTTTCGACTTATTAAAAGTATTAAATAGATGTTGTCATTTGTGCTTGTGTGTTTCTTACAATCGACTTGGCAAATTTTATTTTGCATAAAGGTCCACAGTCTAAAAAAAGGTAAAATAACAAATAAAAAATGTCGTACTCGAAATTTTGTTAATTGAGCTGTCTTTTTTGTAGCGAATTCTGTAATGAGTAAAATGTGCGCGTAAATGTGTGAGTAAAATTCCACCCATTTGTTTATCCGAAAACATAATAGTTAATTGTTGTTTCCGAAAACCATCTCCTAAAAATAAATGATTCTTTTTCAACCCTTTATAACTGATTTAATGTTTTGGAAAAAACTATCCCAGAAAAAAAACAAAAAAAAAACTAGTTCGTAGCTTCATTTTCGTTTTTATTTCATGTAAATGTCTTGAAAAATAATTGAGAAAATGAAAGGTAAAGTTTAGGCTTTTCACCCACGAAAGTTTCGTTAAACGAAGTGGTGGAGATCTGACATTTTATAGAATAGCGTTTCAGGCGAAGAGTATTGCTTAGCAGTTAGCAGACAAACACAAATAAAAATTAGCATGGGGATCGATTACCAACTCTTGTTCTGCTAGATCCTTTCTGAGATTACGGATTTCTGATAAACTTTGTCACATTACGGTCAGTTAAGGACTAACACTAGCGATCCGCCCTCTTCCCCGGAAATTACCTAGGAAATTATCTAGACATATAGGAAATTACCTAGTCAGATAACCCATGGCAGAGAGCGGAAGGGAAGGCGAGAACACGGTAAATACAGAGTGAAAGAGATAGTCCAAAGAGAAAATCTTTAGGCACACCCACACACATACACATACATTTATGTATATATATATAATATATATATGCATAGAACGTAAGAGTCATTTCATTTATTTCAAATCTTCGTTTATACTTAGATACGATGAAGCAAATCGTAAATATCCGGACTTAGATTTGCTAGTGCGTAAGTATCGAACGCAAACGCGGACAAGGTGATGGCAACGTTTCTTCTTATCTTCTTATTTCGAATTGCTCGTCGTTTGTTTAATTACCTATCTCTTCTTTCCTTTCTCTCTCTCTCTCTCTCTCTCTCTCCTCTCTCTCTCTCTCTCTCTCTCTCTCCTCTCTCTCTCTCTCTCTCTCTCTCCTTCCTCTCTCTCTCTCTCTCTCTCTCTCTCTCTCTCTATCTATCTATCTATCTATCTATCTATCTTTATCGCAATGTTACAGCTTTGAAAAAGGGGCTTACGTCATAGGATTTATCCTCTCGTGATCGGTTTCTTCTCCTTTACGATAATCAAAAAATAAGTTATCAGAGTACTTTGTACTTGTCCAAAGCCGATCGATGGTCACGGAAGCTCACTTTCTCGCTCTTTCTCCGGCTCTTTTTTGTTCCGGCATATTCGATTTTTGAGGAAAGGCAGATACGAGATCGCGTCGATCACCTTGCCCGTGGTCTTTTAGACGGACTCTTTAAAATTGCTCGTTTACTCCCGTACGATTCGCGCGTCATTAATCATTATCGATGTAATCAATTACGTCGTAATTCAATAGCAAATATATTATCACATTTAGATTGTATTAATGTTTAAGACATTCGGCCCGGATCTTCTTCGACAAATCTTGACGCCTGACGACGATTTCCGTCTCGTCCATTTGTGGATCCGCAAATTGGCAAGTTCGAATTCGAGTTCCGAGAAGCCTCAGCGCGACTCGGTCGCGACATCTCGGTCTTCGAGATTCCTGAACGACGTTCAGTGAACGTATGTATAAGTGTACGCTCGTGATTCCCTTAGACGTCAGTTTTTCGAAGATTTCCAGAATCGACCAACCGGACAGCTTTCTCGGGGAGATCATCGGTTTCGTTGCCTGGACTGTTCTCGAAAAATGTTCGCGATCGACTCGAAGCACGCTAATTAACTGGCTCGTTGTGCACACGCGCACGCACACACACACATATACATATATATTTATATTTTTCTCGTCGAAAATTCGTAACTCGGGCAAGTATTGCTTTTCGAGAGGTTCGCGCCGATTCGGACGATGATCGAGCGAGTAGCCGGCGGCTGGTCGTTCGTTCTCACGTAAATCTAAGAAACATTAATATAGAATATATTATTGTGTAGTTTATATAAGGTATACGTTAAGACACTTACCATCTACTGCAAAAATTCAACAGTTAAAAGATTGTAACAACTAGTTCGTAATTTTTATACAAGACGAGTTTGCTCGATCGGCATTTTTCGATCCGGGTACATATTTCATTTTAGCTTTCTTTCTTTTCCCATAGTGGCCGATTAACAAAAACGGAAGAAGAGAAGAAAATGGCGAATCGAGCGAATTCGGCTCGTTCTCGACCCCGTTTCAATCCCTATCTTTTCATTCTTTTTTAGAACGTTGGTTTTCCGTCGTTCCTTCTACCAACGCCGTTTCCCCGTCTTCTTTTTCACGTTCGCTTTTCTTTTGGCACGCATTTGTATCGTTTACTTATTGGCACGACAATTTACGAACAATGAGCTTGCTAGAATTAATTCGAACAAACCTCAGACGCACCTGAGATCGATTGCTCGCTCGGACAATAGGATATAATAAAAAGAGCCTTTGTTACACGTATTATGCACCGTATACTAAGACTGAATGCCAATAAATCGTTACTCAGCTCGAGGAGGCTCTACGTCCGTTCACGAAAGGCAATTTTGCTTAAAGCAACAACAAGTTCTGCGTCGAAACTCGCTGTTACGTTTAGACTGCGAATCTTTACGAGATATAAAAATTGTCCACGTTAAAACTGTAAGAAACAGAAGTGAAAAATAAGGGGATATTTATGGAGTAATAAAACTTGTAAAGATTCGTTAGAACAGATGGTCGCGTTGTTTGTGTATACCCGTGCTCGCTAACGCTATGAAACTTGCATATAACGAAAGAAACTCTCGGGATAACCTAATGACCTAATGTAACTGAAATTACTGGTAACTCGATGCATAACACACGCGTTAGCGAATTTCGTCGCAGAATGTTCAAGTTATTCCAAAAAATATTGCGACGTATTTCGAAAGTGTCTACATTTCGAAGATTTCCTCGTGGAAAAATGTCCGACGAGGTTCGTGAACGAAAGGAAAGCGAAATATGATCGCGTGTATCGAACACGTTCGCGATACCTTAACGGCTAAACAATCCTCTAAACGCGACCATCAAGGCCAACGGTTCTAAATGGAATAATTAATCGAGCGGTTATCAAAAATAGAATATATCGTTACAAGTACGATACACAACGCATATCGGTATACCAACAATCAACAACGTCGCCGTCCCGTTCGCTGTCGCAAACCACGGGACGACCGGTACCAAAAATATTATCTCACGAAGGAGAACGTTGCATCCGCGTGCATACAAAAGCCCGAAAAAATTAAAGAGACGACGATCCTCCTCAGCTCCGCTCCTCCACATCGCTCCTCCGAACGCATGCACGCGTTTAACAACGGAAATCCGCTGGAATACGCTACACATGTGACATCGTGTATGGAAAATGTGTCGTGAACATTATTATAAAAAATGTTGTGTATACTGTCGATAGAAATCTTGCAGCGTAAAAGTACACAAATAAGTAACAACTTCTTCAACCATTGACACGCATGTCACATACGATTGATCGAATTTTTCATAGCTATAATGATCGGTAATCACAGTATTATTAAAAGTATTAATTAAATTTCCGGATGTTATGCATTTTTTATGAAAATGATCAAATAAACACTTTAGAAACACTCTTCTATTATTTTCTACTCATTAAAATGATTATAAGAAAAGAAATAAGTATCTATGTAGCTTCTGTGTTTTACAGTTAAATTCACAGACTGTCGATCAACGCTAATTCTTCCATTTGATCAATCGCATTTAGTTATATGAAATCCTAATAATTTTCGATCAAAATAGAAATTGGCGTATACAATGATGGTCGTAACACGTTGCGCGTCGAGAAGCATAGATCCCCTTTTCCCGTGCGTTTCTTATCTTTCCCGTAAAAATGGTTATCGACTATAACGTAGGTAGTTATAATACATTAAAAATTGACACACATTTATGTTATATAGATTGGCCTCAGCCTTATCGCCTTCCCCGTTGTCTTTCTCTCCCGTTCTTCTTCATTAGTCGCTCACTCGCTCGCTCTTTCTCTTTTCCTTTTATAGCAGAAAGTAGTACGGTAGAATCGCGCTTGGGGACGGTGTTCGATCGTAAAGAGGAAAAAACTTGTAATTGTTAATTACTTATTCGATGTTAAGTGAGGATAGATTATAAAGCCTGTTATTACGGAACGGAAACTTGCTTGCTAGCTTAGCTTTGCTTTGCTTTGCTTTGCTTTGCTTTGCTTTCCTTTGCTTTGCTTGCAGACAAATCTTTATAATTCGCTTTGGCTTATACTTTCACGGCTTAAGTATTAGTTGAGAGACTTGAGACAACATGAAAAAGTTTTACGGTTCGTTGGAAAATCCTGCATTCTGTACGGTATTTTTTCTTATCTTTTTTTTTATTTTCCTGTTTTCTTTCTCTCCCTCTCCCGCTCGCTCTGTTTCCCCTTATAGTTTTCACCATTCGCTAATGGTTAATATAAAAACGTTAAATAATATTAGTTGAAAGTATATCGTATATCTTTTCACGTTCATTTAGGCGGACACAATTATTGACCACAGCAGAAGACTTTCGAGCCTCTTATCGCTACGTACCACTATGAAATTCGATAAAATTCTGTCGACTATACTTCCCTCGGTTAACGAACATGTATCGTGTATACTATTTATGTATACGCTGCTGCAATTTGCCAATACTTACCATAAGAATAGTTTACCCGCCTCGCGTTTTACACATGGTATAATAGTAATGATACCGGTATAATAATCATAGGTAATCATAACAATGTATATCGTTATCGATAATACGGTTAACAATCATAATTACAATTGGACAATGATAATACAGCCAGAGTTGAATATAGGAGGACGCGACAGTAAAATTATGTTTGCAAAATAGCACCTTTCCCATAGGATTAGAGATCTCAAACTGCTTATTAATGTTAATTAAATAATGGCTCTTACAGCAATCGTGTCAATAAGTTAATATGGAATGCATAAAAAATCTGGTAGATAAAAAAACTCAAAATACACTATCTCCGTGTATAAAATCTTTATCGTTAGAACTGACTCTCTTCGAATAATGAGCATTATATTTGAAAAGGAATAGATATTTTAACGCGTAACATTGTGATTATCTTTTTGTCGAATTGCAAGCGAAGTAAAATTAAAGCTCGCGCAGCATGAGTATCTCTTAGCCATCAGGATAGCAGTCTTAACGATCGCTGAATTTCGGTCGACAATTCAATCGCGAAAGTCTTAACGATCGACGCACAAGATAAACAAAGGACGAAGACACGCCGTCTAGCCTTCCTACTTTCAGTCTTCCTCTATAGTCCAGTCTACGATTCTAGCACCATTGCGCAGCTTCTTATCGTCGTTCGTCATCGTCGGACTATCTTAACGAACGAGTCCCGATAATTAAAAATCGACTAATATATGATCTCGTTAGAATTTAAAGATTAGATTACATTATCGACGATCGCATGCAATTCTCTACGTGTTGCCTAATTACTACGGGCAAACCTGTATCGTTGCTAATCAGAAGTTGAAACTTTCTTGTTACTTTCATCTCCGCCCGGACATCATGTTCTCCTCGAAGAGTCACCAGTAGTGTGCATATTGTAACTGTTATGAAGCTTTCGAATAATTCTAAAGAATCGTGAAACACTGTTTGACAACATGGAATCGTCAACTTCTGATCATTCTTGCCGTCATGGATTCGGTTGCCCAAGGTTAACTCAAGTCTTCATCCAAGTTTATATAAATTATTCTGGGCTTTTCTAACATTTTTTTTCAAATGTTGAATTTGGTAACGCATTCGGTGTATTTATGAAAAACTTAGCTAGCTGTTATATGAAATAGTGGAAACATTAAACGAATTTAAGAATGTCGATAAAAAGACTATCTCTCATCGATCACTGCTGTTTTACTTGTCAAAACTCTATAGGAATTATTAAACACAATTATTGTTTGAATGTCTTCGAACTGATTCGAACGTTCTGAAACGGCTTCAAACCTGTTCAAATTGTTCGAATTGTTTGAATCTTGTGGCAGCTTGAATCACGACGGTACGATCAGCTTTGCCAATGTAAAACCACCTCCACAATTTTAATATCTAGGTCGCAGTATTGACAAAGTTAGGACGTGTGCGAAGACGATCCGTTTGCTTCTGCCGAGTTGCTTCGCTAGTTAGCGGACTCCGAATTGGAGGACGGCGAAGATTCCGGGCTCTGCACCAGCGGAGTGTCCCTGCCGATCATGGGAGTGAGCAGCATGCCACGTGGACTGAACGTGTCGCAATAGAGATTCTCCTTTTTGTGAACGCGTCGCACATGGCTCCGTAGGTTGTCCCGGCGAGCACTTCTATACGCACAATGTGGACAAAGGTGCGGTTTCTCGCCTGTGTGCATACGTCGATGTTGAATAAGCTGAAACAACAAGCAGGATATAAATAACGGAAGACCAACGAGTTGAAGATTTTATGGGTTATCGGCGTTATCGGCAAAAATTAGTATACGTCTCAAATGTAAAACAACCAAAACCATTTGAAGAATTTCAAAATGTTGGCGCGATATATTCAGCTCAAGCTACTATCGGTACTTTACTCGTTAAACCTTTCCATATTAACAATATAAATATCATCCAGTCCTGTATTGGTTTTCGATGCATTCGTTTCATGTTTCGTTCGCACAAAGCGAAACATTTGATTTAAGGGCGACACAGAATGCGTCCTGGTAGTCTAGAAAATTCAAAGGGCCGGAGGCCGGAGTAGAATAGCGTAGAATTTACGATCAGCCGGGGGATTATACGACCGTGGCAGAGATAGAAATCTAGAAACAATCCGAGCCCATAGATTATACTCGCCGCTATATTTTTCAGTTCTACGCGATTTCAATTGGCTCCGAACCTTTTGTACAATAACACGATGGCGAGACGGGGGAGACGGGTGAGAACAGACAGAAGAGACAGAAAAATATTACACCTTTTTCAATTGAACCGTGCGGAAGATGCAAATGTCGCAGCAAAAGTATCGGTCGTCACGATGCCTTCTCATGTGTCTGCTGAGATCGACCTCGGAGGATCTATCTGCGCCACAGACGGCGCAGCTCACCCTAGTTTCTGGTGCTGTGCCCTTCGCGTGTGCCCTTAAATGCCTTTGGAACGCCTTCTCGATCGTGCAGGCGTACGAGCATAACGAGCACCGATACTCTTCCCTTTCGTATCTGCACATTCAAATTGTATCATAAGTCGAATTTTATGAAAACAATCAGATCTTTATCTTATCGATCTAAAGCTCTAGACTCTGGAGCTCCTCAAAACTCATTTTCATCGGTTTGTTAGCTCGGCTGTTATGTATGATTCAATGAAAAAGGGATGAGACTTGTTTTTACGTGTCTGTGAAATCAACCCTACTCAACTTATTCAATTAGTACACCAGGTGGTGGAAAGGACAATTTTTTCGGAAATATCGTTCACATCTCTTTCATATTTACATCATACTTGTATGTTGAGACATTATTGTGTTCATAAGAAGGGGCAAAATAAAAAATTAGTGTCTTCAAAATAATAATATTTTCTTCTTACACCCTCTAGTTTCCGAGACATTTAGAGGAAAAAGAAAAAAAAATAGATTTTCAACCTTCAACGTTGACAACAACTGTTGCCATCCATTCGATACGAACAATGTCGACGAAACAAAAATCGTGGGTTTTTGTTTCAGATAGAAAAACAAAATCGATAAACGTGGGTAAAAATGTACAGAAAAATTTTGAGTACCTATACCTGACGCGTTGCAATGCCAGTGTTCGTTTTTTCCCCGTCGGTGTCATGCCCTGCGCCACGTGCGCGGCAACGTGCGTCTCCATTTCGCACCTGCTGCTCGTTGCGAAGTCACAGCCCGAGGACGGACAACTTTTCGTTTCTCCTGTTTCCGTGCTAGTCACGGGTGGATGGCAATCGACAATATGCTTTCGTAGGGCTGGTCTCGTTGGTGCAACCACGTCGCAGGAGCCGCACGAATAACCGCGGTGAGCATTGCTCACGTTCGGACTGCTTCCTCGCGATCTGCAAGTTGCGTTGCGATTTTCAATTTGGCGAATGCAATGGCCATACACAGGGATGTTCATTGTTAAAAAACCACCGAACCATACGGTGATATATTTTCCTACGGAGTAGCGTCTGTAGCACAGTTTGTTCAAATTTGTCCAACCTTTTTCCATCGTAGAACAGCGAGAAGCGAACAATGCGACATTTATTTTTTAAAAATTCCCCAATCGCGGCACCGTACTATTAAAAAACTATCCGAAATTTCGCGATCGGTACTCGCGAAGCGTCCATAACTCAGAGCAATCCAATATCCTTCGACTGCTTTGATTTACAGCGTGATTTATCTTGGATGTTTGAAGTATCAGAAACGAATTCGAACGAAACGCATGATTTGTCCTCGAGTTCGACAGATTCGTCGCTTTCGTTTTATCGATTCCGCGGTGAGCTAAATAAAAGCCCGCAACAACTTGTATGTAATATTATACGATACATACATACATATTGTATAATACCTAAAGTACAGGGTGCCTCAAAACTCTTTCAACATCCTGAAATGGGCGGTTCCCGAGGTCATTCGAAGTCATTGCTTTTGCAAAATGTCCACCGGGGCTTCGTTTAGGAATTATCAAAGAAAAACACAGACCGGTCAGAGCCGCGCCGCGCCGCGCCGCGCCGCGTTGCCGTTGGACGAACCACAGAGTCCATCCGCTGTAGCCGCGCTCTTATTGGTCCTAATGTGTTTTCCGTTAATAACTCTTAAACGAAGCCCCGGCGGACATTTTGCAAAAGGAAAATCTCGCTTCGAATCACCTCTCGGGAACCGTCCATTTCAGGTTGTTTAAGTAAACTGAATTTGATTGAGTCTTTAAGAAGAAGCGAACGGGTTAAAGTAGCATCCACTACGATAAACTTTAACTTAATAGTTTTGCTGATTCGATTACTTTGATTTTGTAGGACTTTGTGGGAATTTGTGGGATTGGCATTCGGTATACTTAACGTATTGATTCGTTCGATATGTGTTATTTTGTAAATTGTAAATGATTGCATACTTCTCAGTGTAAGACGAATGTTCGCTCTCCGAGTCACTGTCGGAGGGGATGTTAGGGATTTCTGTGGCCTCGAGAGCCGCAGTCGCCGCCGATAGTCTTCCAAGCATGGCGGTGTATGCTCCAAGGACCCAGCCATTTAGAACCGGTGTAACAGTCCCTTCCTGTTATTCGATAGAAATATTGTTACAGGTTATTCAAAAAAATGCTTTATTTAGCTTTGAAAAGAAAGTATAAGTAAATAAGTACAGTTTGTTAGAAAAAGGAAGCCGGAAGTGTACCGATGATCGTAAAAGCAGTTCCGCTATAGCGAACAAGTTCGGTGGTGTAAAGTCTCATCATAATTAGTTAGTATGTATGTATGTACTGTACTTGAATTTTTAAGACATCGTTGTGCAGTGCAAACTTGAATCTTTAAATCTACGGTGGTGTCAATAATGAGAAAATTTTCGAGAAAAGACACATCTTTGGTTTTGCATCCGCTACGTCATGAAAATATACATACATATGTATATATTAGAATAAAATGAACGATGGATTATAAAGACTTCCAATTTTGAAAACGAGTCCAAATTTATTTTCGTACGATCACTTTACGAAATGATCAGAGTTTAATCTTCTTGAATCCTTTGTATACATATTACGAATTTGATCATTGCATTTGTCTCTTTGTGACTAATGGACAAATTTTCGATATAAAATCTGTAATGTAATATGTAACCGGTTCTAATGATAGACGTTCGCTTTTTTTTTTCGATCGAATCACTCGCCGAATATCGTTATACGAGTACATGTAATACTTTCGCATCATAAAAAAATTATGAGCTAATTGGAAATAATAGATCTACCGTGCGATAATGATTCCCTATTTTCGCATTCACATCGGTAAAATCGCAAAAAAAATTGGCAGTTTATTAGAACAAGAAGAGTGAAAATTATACGATCCATGTTAAAAAATCCCACCAAAGCAAAATGAGCGAAACGGTTGAGCCGATTGGCGATATCGAGTATGCATATCGCGAATTCTTAATAAGAAAGTCGATAAGTTCACGGCTGGATTAGTCAGATCCCAAAACGGCGTTTACCAACTGAAATTAAATGATTTTCAATCAATTTGCGTCCAGTCGATCATTCCACTAGCGAATTAAGTCTCATATTTCGCATTAATTGCCAATTACTCGGTTCCATTCTCCTTTTAGACTGAGCTTCGCGAAATCGATCAAACTCGACCAAACGTACCTTATCGAAAGCAAGGTAAGCCATCGGATCGAGCAGCTTCGTCGGAAGATTATTGTTGGCCGAGCGATGGGAACTGTTTGTACTTCCGCTGTCGCTTTCCTCTCCCGCATCTTCGTTGTCGTTGTTTTCCTTTGGAACTGAAGTCTGCACAATAAAGAAAAATCGATTCTTAATTGAAACTTTCAACACATGCCTTATAATGAAGTTTTATTATGAAATTTTAAATGTCGTTCGAAGAGCGTGAAACACCTGCAGTGTATCAATTGTCTGTCGAATATTTCCCAATTCATTTTGAAAATGATAGATCCGACCATATCGTCTCAGAAAGCTCAATGCTGTACGGTATAGTACAGACTATACGTAGATGATGCTGTCACACATGTAGTACATATGTATGTACAATAAGCCGATAACGTCAGCGCAGCGTTGACAGGCCTTTCTATTTTAATTGACGGCTTCCAAAAATCGAATTTCGTTTTTGCATTTTCCCATGTTTTTATATTTGGTAAATATAATCCGGATGCGGTAGAGAAATTCGAAAAATTGATAAAGCTATAAGCCTCGAAATGGAACAGCTTTCATACTCTTTATGACACAAGTGAAACTCTAAATGCATTTTCCTTGAGAAGGATAAGCTAGTAATTGGACGTGGTGATATCGTGTTTCTTTATTCTTGTATTTACTAATCCAGACCTATGAATAAATATCTGAAGTTTATCTTTGAATTCGAATTAGAAAACGCTCCCGAACTTTTGTTTCAACCCAATAACACTAATTTTACATTATTTCGTAACTCTATGTATCCGCTACTTGGAGAATCACTGCTACTGACGTTATTGAGAAAAAAAGAAAAACGTGTGTCGCCATCGCGCTCAGACTTCCACTAATTGGTAAATGTTTCTCGTACCTGGTTATCATTTTCGTCAGATTTTTCGATGTTTTCATCGCTGTCGTCGCGTTGCTGCTCATCGTTCCTTTCGTTCTCCTTTTTCTCCGCCTCATCCCTGTCCTTGGAGGATTTCGTGACCAGTTCCATGGGTCCATATGGTGGTCCGGCCGATGTAAATGGTAACGGCACCATGTCAGGTCGGTGAAAAGAGCTCAGGGCAAACGCTGCCCTAGGGAGCAGCTGCGTCGCGCTTGGGGGCAGAATCGGGTGCCTTCGGGCGAGACGCGGGTCACCCCAAAGTTCACCCGCGGCGTGAAGACTCCAGATCCCATATTCCATCTGTAAAATTCATCCCAAGATCGCTTCTCGCATCTAGGAGTACAACCCGTCGAGGTTTTCCAGATTTTTCAATTTTTAGGCCGCCCATATACGTCCGGGAGGACAATTTTTAATAATTTTTGCTTTCCGCTGGTTGCTTCCATTGCTATTAACAATTAGGTTCCCAACAGCTCCCTACCATTATCATTGTTCTTCTTAAAATGTATGTTTGTCTATCTGTTCTCATTGGAACATTTTTGAAAATACTCCACATCTAATAGTAGATTCCAATACAGTTTATTCATATATATATATATATATTCCAAAACTTTTTCAAGTTCTGCTTCTTATAGTATTCATATTGCTTCATATCACATTCATATACATACATATTATACCAATGCAATTCATATTATACGTATCCATTACTTGTACTTCTATTGTATTAAGATTTTTAAAAAGAGATAAATTTACTGAATAATTCCCCATACATAAATGTGTCTACAATCTACCTAAGCGATCATCAATTAAAAAATTTCGAATCCGTAAAAATGGCGGGTCCTATAGTTTTAGCGTTGAACAAAATTTTACTTAGAAAACAGAAAAACGTGGAAAGATTTTTACAAACCGATTGAATGATGAATAGCGAAAGATTCTAATCATACTTCGTACATGTCGTTCTGCGAGACTATTCGAAATGGCTGGAAATACGATAACAGGGGACCGAGAATAGAAAACGGTTAATGGGAAAGACGATATTTGTCTGATTATTCCGACGGGATATCTATTATGCTAGACGAGTTTTATTGGTGAAAAATAAATGAGAATACAGCGAATTCGGCGAAGACAGGAATAGAGGCATACTTAATAATTAGTTAAGTCTGCCATCATGTGGAATCTTGATCGTTGCTAGTCATCCGGAGAGAAACGGTATTGAATTGATTTATTGAGAAGCCTTGTCGTAGAGGATGTCTATGACAAATTAAACGATATAATCAAACATTTTGCATAGACTAGTTAAATATCACAATTTTGTAAAAGCTCAGGAAAACCATAAAAATCTTAAATAATTCTTCTTTTCAGGCGCTAAGTATTGCAACCGATCAAATATGTTCAAGTAGATTGAATTCGCATTCTCTAGCAAAATATTTTCAATATAAATAGCATAGCAGCGAACGATACAATCGGTAAATAGAAAAGAAAACGTAAAGATAACGAGAATGTAAAATAAACATTCGTATAATGCTATGAGTTGGAAGTTGCGTGTGCGTGATGGCGACTGCAGAGAAATATCAATAATTGATGAAAATAATTCAAAGTTGCACCGTAAAAACATAATTATCGCGTTCGCGTTAATGCATCTGTTTTCGCGCTAATTCCTTCAATATGATACTTAATGAATTATTGAAGATAATTTCCATTAAATGTTCTTCGCCCAACGTGTACAAGCTGGAATGAGGATTACAATGAATTCTCGTAATGAGCCACATAAATGCGAGCACAACTACGTGTAAAATCCTTTTCAGGCGATACACAAGATCAAAGTTAAAAATAATATTACGATCGTTCAACAAGAATATTATGTGAAATTTCAAATTCTATGTATCTCGGTGCTTTACGAGTATTTTTTTTTAGATTCTCATAATTAATAAAGACGGACTGTTACAAACGAAAGTTTTTTTTCTAACAGAAATTAAGTCAGATTTCTGCCTCTACAATATTTTACATAATACATATTGCTGTACAGTGTACATAAAGAAAAACTAGATGATATTAATCGCATACGATTAGTCTGATGAAATATTACTGAACGCAGACTTTACAAAATGCAAGCAGAATAAAAAATGAGTGCGTTTGTATGTATAGTCTCTTGAAAAAAGAAATAAAAAAGTACTCGTCCAACGTTGTCTTTTAATTATTAGAAAAACAGTTAATTAAAGCATATTTACATCGAAGTATTTTTTAATAACACAATTTTACATGATGTAATCTCATAGAAATAACGTTAAACCTGTCACGTAGAAAAAAATGTCATTCGAATATTTACTTTTAAATAGAATTTTATAATTTATTAACGCAATTTTAATATCCTAACTATCTAGAATCTAACGTGTTAAAAGTAGCACGAAATCGTGTTATTTCAGCGGATTAAAAGCAGCGGAACGTACGTATGTACATTAAATATTAAACTAACAAACACATATTGTAAATAAAGATATGGAAATTCATGTGGCGATAATATTTTATTTCATAATGAAAAATTACGCAGCGGTGCGGTGGCGGTGTGGCCACAACGGGAAAGAGAGGCTCAACCATTTTTCTTTTCGTATCAAAATGAAGCCGAATGGATTTTTCACGATGGTCGGTCGCTTTAATTGCGACGCATTTTGTAACGTTTAATAAGTGAGCCCGCAATGGACAAGCACTGTACTCATTATTTGGGAAACTTCGTCGGCGCTCATTACTCGTGGAACTGTCTGGGAAAACGGTAATCATTTTAATGACCGTTGCCATTTTAAAAAAATCCTCGAAACGAATCGGAGGACTTTTGATTACGGAAGTTCACCGCGTACTCTTGCCTCCGCGATGCTGTACTCTTGATAAAAATAACACGACAAATGCCTCGACTAATAAACCTGTCTATCTTGGACGCTGCTAGCTAAGAATTTCGTGTGTGAAATTTAGTCCGATGGAACGCCACTGACAGTTCGTCGATATCATCGTGAAACTGTAACGAAAGAAGGGGAACGGTAATGAATCGAAAAAATCAGACAAGTTTCGGCAGAGTGACGGATAAGGAAGCAGTCTGTTAGCGAAGATAAAGGTGAAATATAACCACGAAACGTCTTACAATTAGGTATTAACGCTTATCCGATAAGTAACTATTTCTGCCGATCACGCGTACACGTATGACGTTTGAAAAATTGAAAAGTAACAGAAGAAATTGCCGGATCTAGTATTTCAAGAGTTTCTCAAATCTACGCAACCGTTTTGAAAAGTTGCCGACATTTTCGGGTAGGCCGGTTCGCAACCCGTCTCGTTTAAGGACCCGGTAAAGGAAACAGAAACGCAGAATACGTTCGATCACACCGGAGAATGGAGCGTACGGATAACAGAACATTCAACTACCAGAGATGTCACCGTGCCTTCGGCAGCGTATGCTCCATCGACAATCGTACACGTATAAGCATGCGAATACACAGGAGAAGCATAGCCACGAGAAAGCAAAAGAAGATGCGACAATAGAAAATTGAAAATCGCAACAGCCTTACGTTTGATCCCGCAACGATCATTAAAACAGAGCCGTGTATCTCAAGCGATCGAGTGCCGGCCTGATATTGAAGCGAGCACAAAAGAAGCTTGTCCAAACGGCAGGGAACGAAATTGAGGAAACTGGAAAAGTAGGAAAAAACGACACAAAACTGGAATAATCTGGGAGACTCGGCCGGCGACAGCGTGGCGCCAGCGCTCACACCCGGGTGAAACCAGGGGAATGGTATAACAAAAGTAGAAATCGCAACTGTGTAGCCTTAAGACGGATTCCGATACGTTCATTAACCATAGAAAACTAATTCTATGATGCGTGGAAATAACGAAGTTGTAAATGTGTGGTAAAAATACGTTATCTTCCGAAGGAACAGCAGAAGCGAAATGTAAAAATGATATGTGGTATTGAATGTATTAATTGAAGCATTTGGTGGATCATCTTATGTCACAGGATCTCGATGTTCCGACCGTAATTTTTACGAGGACAAAATTTACTGGTGTTAAAACAGAGCGGACCGTTATGCGCTGACCAGAAATTGCAGCAAGCAAAGAAGCTTGCCCAAACGGCAGGGAACAAGACAAGAGAATCGAACAAGTAGGAAAAACTAAGAAACGGTAACGGATAGAGAATAATGAGACCGGCGGCAGTAGGATTCCCGGATGAAATCAGCGATGGAGTAATAAAAGATTCCTCTTACGGATGCCCGTCCGGTGGCCTACCGCAATTCGGGCCGATCGTCATTACGGGTAAATCATCCCCCGGTTACACGGCGACCCGGTACGAACAAGAGGCTGGCCGATCCCTCCACGGTTACCGGTCGACCGGAAACTACGCAGTGGTACCGCGGCTACGAGAGAGCGACGTGGACGATGCTCGTGGTCGTGGTCGTGGTCGTGGTCGTGGTCGTGGTCGTGGATCGTGGATCGTGGATCGTGGATCGTGGATCGTGGATCGTGGATCGTGGATCGTAGATCGTGGATCGTGTACACGCGGCCCCGCGAGCCGCGAGCCGCGAGTCCAGAGAAATACGTCCGGATACGTGCTGCCGCAGAACGAACTCGCGAGATTCCTGACCATTGGACCGACCCTCGTACATGCATACTTTAGCATAACGTTCTCTATACAATATCCAGAAAGAGGGACGAACGCGGGGTGGTTTGGATGGGTGGTGGAACATAGGAGGGAAAGGGAGGCGGGCGGCGGCGGCGACGAAGGGAGAGCACCGACCAGAGACAGACAGAGATGTACAGCGGTACCGTGCCCCTCTTTCCTCCTCCGGAGTCCTACCTTGCTGACCCCTTCCCATTGCCCTCGCGAATCGATTTGTTATTGTTTTTGTGTCTGCGGTCGTCGCGGTGAGCGGAGCGAGCGGGGCGGGTGTATCGGCGGGTAGTGGGTGGCAGCCTGGGGACCCAGGGGCTGCCGATTGGCAGCGGGGGTGGGCTGGAACACGGTGAGGAGCTGGAAGGGTGGCGGGTAGGTACACCAGTACCGGTCGTGCTCGGAGCTTCAAAGCCCTCGGTTTTCGGGCCGACAGCGAGGCGACCAGGAAGGGTGAAACGGGGGAACTCTGGTACCACCCTGGACAAAAAGGGGAAAGGGAACGGTTGTAAGTGTGCACTTTGCTAGCTCGAAAGAGATGGACGAATGGTTCCGCACGGTCCTGGCCAGTGGTGTAGCCATGCAGGGCGTTGAAATTTTCGGGAAACTTTCGACAGTTACGAAAACGGATAAAGATCCGTTCTCTCAAAGGGTAATAAAGATTCGCATCGATTTATAAAGGTATCAAGGGTTCATCGCTTACGAGTACATCTAGAGTGTCTCTAATAGTACGCTATCCTTCACGTTTTGTCTCTCGATGAACACAGTTACGTTAGAGCGTGCGAGGAAAAATCTTGGCTACGCCACTGGCTCCATTACTAAAAAGAGCGAGAGAAAATGGCTGGTAGGCAAAGATGGAAGCTGGCACACTGATGAGAGAGCAAGAGGGCGGCCAGGGGTGAAAGAGGTGGATGGTGGATGGAAGAAACGACAGGGTGAGTGGGAAGAACCGCGAGGGTTAAACGGAGAGGGGGTTTTGCTGCTGGTACTTGTGGAAGGATGGCTGGTGGAGGGAGGGGGGAAGAAGGGGAGGGAAATAGATCGGATTGCGTGGTCGGCACGAGGGTTGGTTGGTATGAGTGCAACAAGATAAAAGAGGGAGCAAAAGTGAGATGGCAAGAAACAGGGGGATGCTGATGAAAGGAATTCGTAAGAGAGAGAGAGAGAGAGAGAGAGAGAGAGAGAGAGAAAAGAATGGGGACAAGCGTGAAATGTCCTGAGAGCAAGAGAGAGAGAGAGAGAGAGAGAGAGAGTGTGTGAGAGTGAGAGGGGGAGGAGAGGGAGGATGATAAGAGGTAAGACGAGGAATGCGGTCGGTTTGACAAGTGACAACCGATCGGACCACTGATGTCACAGATCACTTGGTTAGCCGTTCTCTCGCACGCACAAACCACGATTAAATCGCACACACACACACACACATACACGCACACAGAGGAAACAGAGGAAACGAGCGCGCGCGCGTGTCATGTATCACGCCGTTACTCCCGTCCCGTGCACAGAGTACGTCGTACGTAATAAGCTTTCCACGCCGCCGAGACAAGAAAAAACAAAACAAAAGTATCGCACCGAAATGACCAGAGGATGAAACAGAGGCCGTGGATAAAGAGCGAAAGAAAGATGTAGCACGGTGGATAGCGAAAATGAGAGAAATTATGCACGACGACAGGGAAAAAGAGGTAGCGAGAAACGAAGGTAGAGAAAATAAACGTGAAACAAGCAAGCAAAATTTTTTCGGCGATGGTAAGTAGTAACGTATTTACGATGCTAACCGGCCGATAGCCCCGCGCGACGCCTCTATCTGGTTACCATTACACTCGGATGTATGAAATGCGCCAGCAGCATACACCATCCCCCCACAATAGCCCTATTTATGATTGGGCAAAATTGCTTTCCATGCGCAGAATAAAATCGCGCGCGGCCGAGGAAAAATCCGCGGGGGTTGGATGCACGCGGTACTGCTACTTGCGCCGACCAGCCTCGGACACGTTTCTTTCGACTGATCCTAGTGAAGGACATGCCGCGCACACTTTACAATTATTCGAATCAATCGGTGAATCGAGGCTGCTCCTTGACTGTCGGAGTTTCTTTGCGGTACACGCCGGCAAAATTTGGAGAAAAATTAAATATGGCGAGAGGTCGCGGTCATGCGTACACGACCCCGCCGACTCCATTTTCCTGTTCACCAATCGGTGGATGAGAGCTGATTTCAAAGAAATCCAGTACGCAGCGCCATCTCCGTTTGAGGATATGATTCGCGTATCGTGCGAAATTTCTATGTAATCTTAATCCTTCGGGGACGACGACGACGACGACTGACGACGGACGACGACGATGGATTGTCAGCAATTGTCAGTGTGGTTTTGTATGGTCGACGTTATTGTATGTATAATGTTACAGAGATATTACAATAACCTATTGATGATTCAGAATTTTTGATATTTTGCTTAGCTATTTTCAAACGCTAGAAAGCGAACAAAAAATGCATAAAAACACATCGCATCTAAGAATCTGACCTCTAATCAATTACTAAGGGCGAGAAATCCGTAACGAGTGATTACCACCATGTGAAAGAAAGAAATTGAAAAAGGTGGAGGCGGCCTTTGGAGTTCACCGCATACGATTCGACGACACGAAGTACAAACGGATTCTCTGTTTGCGTCTCGTACTACATCCCTGCACAATCTATTTAAACTTCTATATTTGAAAACCTTTTCCACGGTATTACGATATGGTATTTTTCTTTGGTTAAATACGTACAGCTTAAATCATTATGTTACTCGGCTAAATAATTCATATTTCATTTCTATTTAGAAGCTGCTAGAAGATATACACGGAGACGACTTCGAGAAAATTCTACACGTTACTGGTACACTAACGGCCTCGTTACGTGCTCGAAATGTGCGCGTGCGCCAGCACATTGTATATTTACATCTGCTTTTGCCTTCATGTGTTTCGTTGTTTATTTTAAATTAGATTATTCTTTGGTACGATTTGGAAATTATGTAAGTAATATTTAAGTATCAAATTAAATAGTCAGAGTACTGTACTTGAAGAATAAAAATTGTTATAAAAACATAAATTCTTAATAGGTTTCGTGGTCGTCAATGGTAACAATGCCCATGTAAATAAATACGTTAGTATTTAAAGGCTATATGAATAGAACATTCAGGAAGAATTGTACACAGGAAATGGAGGAAGAAATAACAAAAATCACACTTTTCACAGGTAAGTATGAAGGAAGTAAGGGTTTCACACGAAACAATTTCTTTTATACATACTTTACTTTTTAGGATTCCAAATAGAGGCACGAGATGCCAATTACGTTTAAATAGTTTTGGTTTAAATGAG
Source organism: Lasioglossum leucozonium (assembly GCA_028454225.1). Lineage (NCBI taxonomy): Eukaryota > Metazoa > Arthropoda > Insecta > Hymenoptera > Halictidae > Lasioglossum > Lasioglossum leucozonium. The sequence goes on along the minus strand of CM052216.1, from coordinate 15,227 downwards.
TCGAGCATATCCCAAGAGTGCGTGGTATGTTCGGATCATTTTAGGAGCCACGATTTTAATTAAGATTTTAATATTTGTTATTGACAAAGTAACTTTTACGCATAGATATAAAATATAAGAATAATAACATATACCACAGATGGCAGATCATCTTAAGTTGATCGGTATTTCTAAGTTAGTAGTTAAGTTCTAAATTAATACCTAATACCAACGTATACTTTACTATGGACAAATCGTTATAAACAGAATTCACCGTGGTAGTACAAATAGTTCTTTGCGAAGAATCTTAGGCCAAGCAGCGATTGTACGTATGTACAGGAATAAGTTGTTAAAAATCAAGCATCCGACAACATATTTCAAGATCGTCGAAATCCAAGATGGCATCACCGTTCCGAATAATGACCCATTATTTACTATTTGTCTATCTTTTAGTCTGAACGCTAAATTTTATATTTTTTCGTGTGAATTTAACACGTGTGGTGGAAGGACGGATAATTTGCATTCTTCGTCGATCTCTAAATAACAAATCTTATCCTTTGTCGCCTGTTCCCAAAGGACCGTTATATCGTCATTGAGGGTGGGAGTTGGGTTCCTGCGTTGCGAATATTGAACAAATAAATATTGGATGTCTTCCCGAATCATTTATAGTCCCATAAATAACTTACCCGGTTTTAGCAAAATTTACCCACATTGCGGTTAAACGTTCCATCACAGTTCGGTCTTTTGTTCCTCTCGCAGGTGCTACGTCTTGTTCGCACTTACAAGAGAGTAAGTTGAACAAATATGCCAATTCGTCGCAATGGGAAACCCCTGAAACGTTTTTGATTATCTACGTAATCGCTTTACCGTCTATATGGCGGATAATGTTATATGTATACAGTCGAGTCGGAAAGTAGTAAGTTAACGGTTGGTGGGTAAATATTAAGCTTAGCGGACCTAACTCCAATGACCTTGACCTTGACATATGTTGCGCATCTCTTGAATAACCTACAAAAGGTTTCAGGAAAGTTTGGAAATACACTTACCGGAAATGTATCGATTTATCAAGAGATCCGTGAGTGACTTTTGATTACCAATATAGCCAAACTTATAAATGTATGTATGCTCCGACGACCTCTTCACTCGATCCTCCAAAAATAGCTTAATGGGAATCACAAAATACACGTCAGTCATGAAGTTTAACACTTCTCGTATGTTATCTTGGCCGACTGGTAGCTCTTTAAAGTAACGACATTTGACAGTCTCCATTAATTCTTTTATTTCCTCGGATCCTAGTTTTTTTGCAGATGCTAAAAGCTCTACATACTTTGGGAAATACTCGTTCCAAATGTCTATGTTCTTCTTAATGTTGTCTGTAGTAAAAGAGAAAGTTGTAAAGGACAATTTTCTTTAAGGCTACGAATTAATTTGTACATCTAATAAATATTAATCGGTATCAAGATCTTCTAAAAATTATACTAAACGATCATCATGAATGTGTGTAGACTACTAATATTTTTTGTGTAATTAAAACAAGTCGATAAAGTCATTTTCAAAAAACTTATAGTACCAATGCAAAGCGTGTTAATGTTTTTTATATTCAGTGCATTTTTATAAAAATCACCTTTAAAAAACACAATAAATTCATCTGACACGTGTCCTACTATCATTGGCAAATTAACATCATTTGAAAGTAGTGTTTCTATCGGCTCAGGGAAAACTGGATTTTCGGATGCTGTATCTTGGCAAAGGCCGCACTCGAGTTCGTACATGCATGCCTCCTATAAAAGGACAAGAAACACATGATATGCAATATTTGACATTATAATAATACAGAATCGTGCGTGCGAATAGAAAAAATTTTTACACGAGTCATAAGAATGGAAGTCTGAGCCTTGATGATGTCTGTAGCAGGTAATTTTCTCAAAAGCTGTAGTATTTCCTCGGGATCGGTGGAGTCTATGCCAAGCGTTGATGCCAGTCGAAAGCTTTTTTCACTTGTTGTAAAACCCCAAGGACACATTATTGTTCCACTTTGTAAAATCAGTTTGTGGAATAGCCCTAAAACAAGGAATAAGACCAGATTATTAGATTATACACTAATAATATACTAATAATAATACTAGGGTTCCAATCTTCGAAATAATACACATCTGTCTTACGAAATGTATATTTTTTAACTCTAAACCCATTATTCAAAATACAGTAATGGTGCGGCGATCTAAGCACGTCGCCTACCCATTCGATTGAGGGGCCAAGCTCAAGCTGCCTCGGTCGCCGAGCAGTGTCATCCGATACCGGGTCATGTATATCGGCGTGAACCACTACTAATTCAGTTACAAAACTTCTTTATTTTTCATTATTTTTTTATGGTACTTTCACCAACTTATTTCTGGCATTTTTCTGATTAAAATTACACTAAATACGGTATAATTTCAGCTGTATTTAATGGTTTAATTGACGGTAAGGACTTAGTTTTCGGCCGCGCTTACACGCTGTTCTTTTCTACGTTCGTGATCCTTTGTTTCCGTCACGGTCGGCGCGGTCGACGCAGTCATGACAAAATAATGTCGGACCACGATCTAAGCGCGCGCGCACAGAACCGAGAAAAGGTTTACAATTAGATTGCGCCATTACTGTAATTCTAAGATGTATATATTCTCACTTTTAACTGGCTTCTCTAATATTCTTAAAGAATATTAATACAAATATTACGTTATAAATTGACGTCAATGTAAATATTCATTTTCTAAAAATTATTTTTTAATCTTCTTCTTGTTATTCTGAATCTTTTACTTTTACTCAAACTTTTTAATTCTTAAAAAGAAAGTAGAAATTGTATAACAAAGTGATTATAATGCAATTTGTTTATAGTATTTTACTTTTTAGTCATGAGTTGTTTTCGTTTGATATTATTAAAGAGATTTGATTGGAAGAAAATGTCACAGTGATTTGTTGGACTTACATTACTTATTTGTTTGGTTTTAGAAAAAGATAAACTACCTTTTGACAATGGTGATATTGCCATAGCGTGAGCTAAGATTGCACCTGCACTGCACCCGAATACCGTGATGTTATTAGGGTCTCCACCAAAATTTTCAATATTCTGTATAACCCATTTTAAAGCTAGAATCAGGTCTTTTAAGCCCATATTGCCGGACGCATCCTTGTGCTCCAGATTTAAGAAACCTTTGATAAATCAGAAAAATATTTCTACATCTGAATTTAGGATACCAGATTACTAAAATTATGTATCGTTTAATTAATAAATTTCTGAATCATACAATTATGTTAACAAAATAATCCTTAAATATTTGAGTACTCTATACTTAGTCAACCTTCCTTACAACGTAATAATTTTCTTTCAATATGTTGGTAAAAGTTTTATACGTATGTATATCAAACAAAAAAATAAAGAATGTCATGCACACCCAAAATACCGTGCACATAGCACAAAGACATTACTGTATAATCTGTGGAGACTTTCTAAATTGAGAGCCAAAATCAAAGTTGAACCAACCGAAAGCGCCCAGTCTATAATTCGGTGAAACGATGACAACATTTTTCGGTATTATATAATCGGGCCCCCATGTTACGGAAGCTCCGGCCCCTGCGGTAAATCCACCGCAATGGATCCAGAACATTACTGGTTTGGGTACGGTAAGGGAACCAGTATAAACGTTTAAGTATAGACAATCCTCATCACCCAATATATTGTAAGGTGGGATGTTTAGTCTTTGCGGAGATATGTTTACCGCACGTTCGGTGGTATCCTTTATGCCCTTCCATCTCTCAGGTGGTTTTGGATCCTAAGAACAAAAACGATTAGAACTTGAGATACCGTGAGAAAAATTTCGAAAAATCTGGTTACGCGAGAATGCGTTTAAAAATTCATCTGTGAGAATTATAAGAAATAGGAATTGCATTCGTCGGACGCCTATAACTACGTTGATTTTACGAATTCAAACAAATCCTGTTGCAGGGATATTCTACGAAGGTTCCTCGATATCTACGTATAATAAATCATTTACCTTAAACCTAAGTCCTCCGATCGGAGGAGCTGCGAATGGTATTCCTCGAAATGCGATGTAAGGGAGTCCTAGAACACCTTTGACGTACATGCCCCGCAATTTTCCCTGTTTCACGCTTACCACCGGCTTGGTCATTGTTAAGCAATGTCCAGTCAACTGATTCCACAATTCTGTCGGTTATATTTCCTGGGGCCTTATTTATAAGTTTCTTGCAAGAATAGTAGGAGTTGGCATCGAGTTAGGCGCATGACTTGTGGGCAGGGATGTCACGTGTGGGGGTAAAATGGTCGCTTACAGACAACACGGCGTAGGTACTCGAATAGCGGGCAGTACTCTCCATACTTCGCAAGAAGTCTAACAGGACAGCGCAGAAACAAAGGGGGAATTCTCGTTTGCCGCAAGGATGATTAGGTTAGCCAATAATTTGGCTAGAACCGAGAATGCCAGTTGCATTTTCAACTATGGTTTTTCTGTACCCGAGGTGCTTCATTTTCCAGACATCTTAACAATGTTTCTCCCATAATTAACAGCGTTCGATTGTCCTTTGCGAACTTCTTTAGGCCATCTTTCGTTATGCTTAAAAATTTCATCTTCTCTTCTATAAAACCAAGTTCTACTTCGCGCCGTAGTCCTGTGTCGTGCGATGATCCTGCTTCGTGCAACGATTCATTTTCTTCTTCTTCTACTCTTTTTATTTGCACGTTCGTGTCTTCCGCCTCGTCTCGTATATCTTTCCCTATATCTTCCGTATGAATTTTTTCTTCGCCTTCCGGATGCCACAATATTTCCGTAAAGTCTTCAGGATTGTTCTTCTCACCGGTAATGGTATGCATCGTATACATTCATCCGCGAACGTGTCAATGTACTCGACAGATTTTTCTCTTCCTCTCCAGAATGCATAGATAAGCACTTATTCCATCCATTTTTAATGTTAGCGGCTGCGATGTCACTCCACGATTCATTCAGTAAATATATACAATCTTTTATATTATATTTATCATAAAATTCTACAAGTCCTTTCTGCAACTGTAAAATGCGTCGCATAATTTTCTGCCTGTAATTGCTTTTCAATTTTTCAATTATGCCTCGATCCATAGGTCGAATAAGCGAAGTAGTATTTGCTGGCAGATAAACAATTTCAAAATTATCATTTTCTTCGGAAATATTGACTGTTTTGTGACTGGAACAATCATCTACAAGCAACAGTACTTTCCCTAGAATCCCATTGGCCAATTGATACTGTCGTACGCTTGGTTTAAATTCTTCCTCGTACCACTCATTAATAATTTCCAAGTTTATACATGCTTGCGGCTCAGATTTGTAAACGACAGGCAGCGGTTCGCAATTTGTTAGTACTCGTGGGCTCTTAAATTTATGAATAAAAAGTGGCGAGAGCTTGCGTGTTCCATCTGCATTGGCACACAGTCCAATGGATACTCTACTATTCTTTTTCTTTTTTATCCCCGTTAATATTCCTTCTTTTTCTGATATTAAAGTCTTCGAAGGGACAGTCTTCCATAATAGACCTATCTCATACATATTATAGATGTTGCTCAAATTAAACTTCTCTTCTTCGATACGTTTCGTGAAAGCATCTACAAACGCTTTTGCACCATCATCTTCTCTACTTTTTTTTTCTCCACGAACCCCATCTAAACGGATTCTATATCGATTCTTAAAATTCCTTAACCAGCCTTAAAATTCCATCGCCTTCTCCTGTAATAATACATCCGTCAATGGATTACCCATTACTTGCTGCTCCAGAAACCATGTATATATTTAGACGACTTTCTAACTCTTCATACGGAGATGTTCTTCGATTTTTATGCTATAAGGTACGCCCTCCTCGGCTTCCGAAACTTGATAAAAGAGTACATTCTCGTTGAGCACGATATATTACACTCGTTGAAACTCCATATTTGCGACACAAAACTTTCGTTGGCACTCCTTTCTCCGATTGTTCGACAATTGCCATTTTTTCTTGCACCGAGAGGAAAACTCTTTTTCTTATCATGCTTTTTTTCCATGATTAAAGAAAACACTGCACTTTTAGTTTATTGAATAGTCATTTAATATTCCGCGTGGAATAATTATTGTTTATCTGTACTAGCAAGGATAATAAAATTAACCGTAAACAACTCGATAATAATAATAATAATAATAATAATAATAATAATAACAGCAACAGCCGAAAGCGCGAACAATACTTGAAAATCGAGAAATCGATTTTGAATGAGAATTCCAGATTGCACTGTAAGTATGCATTCTGGTGAGATGACAAGTTGTCCCTGGTAGCAGTGTAGGCATGAGGGGAGAGAGCACGAATTGAGGGGAAAAGAGATCTGATTATATACTTAGGCCGCTTTCTGTTCTTGAGGATTTTTGGAGACGAGCCAACGCTGCCAACGGTGCCAAATTATGACTCTCGAAGTCCTCGCTGTCGAATGTAGCGAGATTCCGGCAATTTTAAATATTATTGTCTGTCCCTCGAACCGGGCCGCGTGTTGTACATATTTACACGTTTAGGAAAGAGGATTTTTGCGTCCAAAAATTCGGTCTTTTCAACGTTCAGAGTCCGTTTACAACTTTTACTTTTCGCGCCGTTTTAACTTTACCGACCAAGAGGGAACCCCCTAGTAGTGGGGATAAAATAGTAACACTTTTGGTAGAGACGTAGAGAAAGTAAATGGAATACGTCAGATTTGTATACTTGTGAGAAAATTGTATTTAACAGCATGGACCCAAGCTCCAATTGTTGCAGGAGCTCCAGGACAGCAGCACGAGTTTTTAAAAACTCTACATATACGCGTATTGTGCTATCAATGTTCATGTAAGTCGCGTAGCACTATGGAAATTTTGTAATCATTGCGGTATCTAACACCCGATACTGTAGCGCTAGCCTTTTCTGACTTCAATATTCTGCATCGTCAATAAAAAAAAAAAAAAACAAATGGTTGTAACTTTAAATACCGTTAATGGTAATGACTGTAAAAAGATTAGCAGTCAATTTAAATAATGTAGATGAGTACGTCGGTGCAACATTGGAACCGTTATTCCCAAAAAGAAAAAACTTTAAATTTTTTAAAAAAAGATTTTCAATTTTTCTAGATTTTATAAACAAGAAATCTTTTGAATAGCAAAGTGATCGCACTTGTAACGTAGGCTTAATTTAGCTGCAGTTAATAATTCGGCAGAACGAGGAGTTTATTAACGATGTACTGTCACGAGGTATAGCTAAGGTCCACCCTAGCGTGCACTTTCGAGGCAGGTGTATAGGTACTTATGCGCGTATACATATCTATGTATATACCGTAATCTCATATTGACATCCTTGTTAAACTCCAGAGACTAATACTTCCCGCAACGGCATACCGTATACCTTTGCCGGACAAGGTGTACCAAAGATTTCTTGAAAGTTAGGAGTTAGGAATGCCAATACCAAATTCCATCTCTGGCGACACGGTGGTGAAACAACCATCGGCTAGACGCTATAGATCACAGTCCACGACAAAATCCCGTACATGAAAAACAATCCTCGGTTACACCATAGATTTCAGATCAGTACAGACATTGCATGCAATGCATTTTTCTGTTTACTGTTCTGCATTACCGACTCTGTAGAAAATGCCCTAGTACGACAGCGAGAATTATAGAAATGAAACGGTCACATATAAGCTATCCACATAAGTATTTACATATATGTATAGCTTGCACGTGTAATGTATTGTAAGAAGAAAATAGTAGATAAACTTTATTATCTTATTTCGTTTTCGTCGCTTAATTTAATTCAATTCAAGTTAAGAATGTGTGATTGCATACACATTAACACAGGCTCGTCACCGATGTCCAAGCACTTAACCTTATCTTTTGTCGCAGGTTCCCAGATGACTTTTACGTATTCATCGAGGCACGGTGTAGGATTCCTAGGTGACAAATAGTTATTATATAATACAGAAACTAATCGATAAAAGTATCGGTATAGAAGAGCTAGCGAGTGGATTGCAGGACAGAAAGTACTTTAGAATGGTTAAATAGGTATAGGAAGGCTACAAAGGAAAAGGAAGGAAAGAAAGATATTAGTATAAATTAAAGTCGTAAGTTTAAACCATTCGAGAAGCTACAGGCTCTTTCAACTCACCCTGTTTTACCAAAATTGGTCCACATACGAGTTAAACGTTCCAACGTTGCTCTATCTTTCGTTCCTATTGCTGGTGGTTCTGGATCGGCAAGTTTAAGAGGACTCAGGTAAAACAGGTACGCCATTTCATCGACATGAGATGCACCTATTTATGTAAAGAAATTAGTATCAGAAAAATCATGGTTATGATATTTGTCTTTTCCATTCATGTATTATTAAATAAGTTGCAAATAGTGCGTTGGTATGTGCGTAAATTCTTTTAATCTTTTTACCGTTTAAAATTACACCCACCCGGTTTTTTTTTTTTTTTTTTTTTTTTTTTTGATAAATGAGCAGAATTAGCAAACTGCATCTTTGAAATACATCTTACATATAGTTAGTCTGTGACAATGACAAACTAAATGAATTGCATGTATGTTAATAAAAAAAAACTAGATTACCTTTAACGACACGATCGACCAACATGTCCGTATGTGTTTTCTGAGTACCGACGTATGTGTATATATAAAAGTAAGTAGGTGCTGACGTTCTCTTTACCCGATCATCTACATACAATTTTGCGGAAAAGCCGAAATAAACGTCACTTATAAAACGTACAAGTTGATCTACTTTTTCCGGACCGATCTCTCCATCGAAATAGGTATCCTCAACAGCTTTGAATAATTTATTGGTTTCTTCGGACCCTAAATCTTTCAGCGACGCTAATTTTTTCACTTGTCGAGTTAAAATTTCATTGTATTTTTTCAACGTCGCTTCTGGAATGCCTAAAAGAATTACACAAATATTAAGTATAAATACACATAACATTAGACTTTACAGCGAACACCGAACGTGATTGTTTCACAGATCATAGAAATAATAACAGTGTTCTAATTCACATTTACGGAAATTTTTATGACGCGTCTGAAAAAATATATTTATATATTAATAATCGTAAATTAAAAAGTTTACAAAACGCCATTTTTTCGGCTTCCGTAGTTCTAGTATTAATAGGAACTGCTGAAGAAATATTATTGATAATATAATAATTACCTGTTAAAAACATTAGAAACTCGTGCGACGTGTATCCAACAATAACGGGAACACAAGCTTCTTTTGTGAGCATTTCCTTCAGAGGAAATGGCAAAACTGGATTTTCCGCCATATCGTCAGTGTTCAGCCCAAACGGAAGAGCAAACTCTTTCTTTTCCTATGAAAAGCACGCGAGAGAGATTATCTATCTCTCTGTGTGTGTGTGTGTGTGTGTGTGTTTTACGTCAACTATATTACTTTCTACATATAAATGCTTAAGACATCCTATAAGTTGGCGCCCCACAACAGTAGAATCTATTTACGGTAACGCAAACATCTCCTTGACTTCTGTTATATCCTCAGAAAAATCGATTCTTTTGTAAAGTATGATTGTAGAAAAGTATTTTTAAAATTCCAAAATTTATGAAATTATAAAGATTTGAAGGAGGCGATATATACATAATACATAAACGAATAAAGTAAGCTATTGTTTGCCGTGATATCTCAAGACCTAATCTACATAGAGATAAATTAACGGTATCTCCGGAGTATACCTGTCACGATAACCCGTATCGCTCGAGTTAATCGCTACATTAAAAACGCGGAAGTACTGTATTGTATTTACTGTCATATAAAATACATGTATGCATACACTGTCTTGATTTACAGCTTTTCAATTTTCAAAATTCTACTACTTTGTTTATGTTTGATTTTGTCCATTTTTGCTATCGCGTGCTAAAGTACAACATCGTAATCATAAATTATCGTTTAATACTCGTGTTGCAAAGCGATCTGAAAACACGAACCGACTCGTTCTCCGCCGCTACACGAATGAAAATTCTACTGTATCGTGGGGTTCCCCATAATTGTTAAACGCATTCCAAGAAAACTTGTTTGCCTGCTGCGTGAGCACGTCCTCGATAGCCTTGACGATATCATTAGCGTCAATGGTACGGAGGTACCGAACAACTTCTTCAGGATCGGTGGAATCTTTGCCAAGGGCTTTGGCAAGTCTGAAACCTCGCTCAGGTTTACTTTGATTCAGGCTCCATGGACACGTCAACAATCCGCTTTGCATGATCGCTTTGTGAAAGAGTCCTACGGACAACAATGACTACATAGTTTTTTTTTTTATTAGAATAAAAATACAGTTTATCGTTTTTCTATATTTTGTAAGCGAACGTCGAGCTTGTCAATGTCTGAGTTATCAATCAATGAACAACTATACATATATACATATGTATAATTTCGTGAAGCTTAATATGTTACATTTCATGACATCAAGTCATTACATATGTCCCTAACCTTTAGCTATCTTTATATCTTCAGCTGAAATATAGTTTAACAGGAATCTATAATAAGCTCTTTGGCATAAAAAAGAATATGACTAGTAGATAACGTCACCGTGGTTATCTATTACCTTGCGCTCGTGGCGATATTACCAATGCATGTGCCAACACTCCTCCAACACTCGCCCCGAAAATCGTGACATTGTTCGGATCACCCCCAAAATTCACTACATTTTTTTTTACCCACTCCAGAGCAGCGATCAGGTCTTTCAGTCCCAGATTTCCTGGCGCCGCCTTGTGACCCAGATTTAAAAAACCTGCAACATACCGTTACAAATCTAATTACCTTAAATAAGAGAAAATTCTTTTATTCGTCTCTTGTCTTAGGGTTCGACTAGTGATCAGATTAGAGATTAGATTAAAATGTTATTAATATATTTCAAGGAACTAACCGAAAGCGCCAAGTCTATAATTAGCCGAAACCACCACGACGTTCTTTGCAACCAAGTAGTCTGGCCGTTTATCTACAAAACTTCCTGTTCCTATTAGGTATGCGCCACCATGGATCCAAAACATTACCGGTTTACATCCACTAAGCGAGTTCGTGTAAACATTAAGGTAAAGACAATCCTCTTGGCCGATTACATCGATCGGAGGCACTTCTCGTAATTGTGGACCACGTATCCCCCGAGCTTCCGCGGTGTCCTTGATACCGATCCATGGAGTCGGTGGTTGTGGATCCTGGATTTGTCGAATCGAGAAAAAATAATCTGATAAATTGAATAAACAACGTGTTTGACGTGAAAAAGTAGAGATTATTTGACAGTAAAGTTTTCTATATAAAAATTGACGTTCGTTATGTATCTGAAAAGATATTAGACGATTTAGAAGATCTATTACCTTAAATCTGAGTTCACCGATAGGGGGAGCAGCGAATGGTATCTCATGAAACGCAATGAAAGAGCTACCAAAGACACTTTTCTGTACAGCACCTCGTAATTTGCCTTGTTTTACTGTAACTATCGGTTCGCTCATTGTGGACCACGCTCTAACCAATGTGACAACAACAACAGTCCAATGTCCTCTGCGGAGAGAGTAGATGCAACTCGTGAGTCGAGTCCGCGCCGCAATCATGTTATTTACTTATTGTATCAATGTGTTGCTATCAGAAAGGTGATATATCATAATTCTAAATTAATCAGTTTCTGATACCGTTCCTTGCATGATATTAACAATCGTCGGTTTAACGTTCTGGTAAAAATGGTCGGTAAAAATAATTTTTTAAAAATTGACTTAAACGTCCGCATTCTAATTATGACGCAACGTAATCAGAAACGCTCGAAGTTCACTTTTTCCATTAATATTTCGATGTGTTACATAACAAGTAACTGTAATTCCATTACAAGCGGACAATGCGACAGGTTTAATACGCATTTTCTGCTTTATAATTTATATTAATGGCATTGATAGTATCTAACAAAACGTACTCATTCATTTATACTGTTTTTTTTCGTTTAATTTTCTTGCAAGCAAAAAAACAAATTACACATAATTCTATACTCCATTATTGATAATAAAAATATCACAACTAAACAATGTACAGTAAAGTCACGGTCGAAGTTCTATCGCCGGGTCCGAGCAGGGACAGTGATCGCGTACGGAAACTATTTTATGACTGCGACGCCGCGCCGAAAGTAAAGTAAAAAAAAAAGACAGCACATGTAAAGACGGACCGCGCGCGACCAAAAACTAAGTCCCTATCATCAATTAAACCACTAAATACAGCTGAAATGATATTTTATCGTGTTTAGTGTCATTTTAATTAGTAATTTGGATTAGTAGTGGTGCACACCGATGTGCATACCTGACCCGGTATCGGATTGCGGGTTACACTGCTCGGCGATTTCTTGAATTGATATAACAATAGTTAAACGAATATACTTTAGTTGTTCCAAGTATATAGAAATTTTTAATTCAAGGTTGAACTGAAGTTGGTGAGCATTAAACTATAGTTGCCCAATAGGAGGAGCAGCAACAAATTATAGATTATATATGTTTACTATTCCGTTTTGTAATACAATAAAACTAGGTAAAGCATAGCGCAACAATGGCAAAAAAAAATTCTCTAAATCATAAATGAAAAAAAATTAATATATACAATTGAGAAAACTGGCTGTATTACGTCGACAAAAACGAAGGTACTTTTCTTAAAACAAAAAAAAAAGGAAAAACATGAATATAATCAATATAGACATACATATACATTATAAATATTACATAACAATGTATATAAATACAATATCAAGTCACATCGTTATCTTCATAAACTATTGTATAAAAAATATAATTCTGTTATTTTAGTACAGGCACTGTATTGAACATTTATAGCAGTTGGGTAGGTTTCGTCTGATTAAGTCCATTAGGTTTGTTTAGGAATGACATATTCGTGCTGATCGTGTATCGATTGAAACGAAAGAAAGAAATATTGCATCGCGATATAACTAGCGTTTCATCTTATCGAGTATCGGGACAACCATGTCAAATGATGGACGTTTCCCTGGATCTTCATTCATGCAGATTCTGATCAGTTTAGCAAGGTGAGGTGATATTCCTGGTGGTATACTAACGCGCAAATCTTCGAGAGCAATCTGTAACAAATGTAGAATGAAATTATTCTAAAAATGTCGTAGTTTATAGTAAATTTTCTCTAAGCTTAATAAACTGACCTTCATGCCACATTCCATTGGAGAAAGATCAGCGAATGGAACTTCTCTGGTTGCAAGTTCCCACAATAAAACAGCAAAACTCCACATATCGCTTGCTTCCAAATTTATATCTGCTGGACGCTTGTTTAATGCCTCCGGTGACATCCAGGCTGGTTCATAAATTCGTCCCACCTCTTGGAATGAGAATTTCGAGTCCGCCATATTTACACGAGCCGTCAAATCTTCGTCAATCTGTAATGTCACGTTCATTTGTTAAATACGTGTACACATTGAAACAATGGCACTAAATAAGATGCTCCAACCATCACGTATCGATGAAATTAGAAAAAAAAACACACAAGTACCATAATATGTTTACTATTCAAATGAAATCTGCATCTGTTTTGCCTCTCGAGTCCATGAAGAAATGCCATAGCTCTTGCAACGTCAAGAGCAAGTCTCAATGCTCGTGCTGTGTCAACTACTACACCTGTACCGCCGTGTAACAATCGGTGTAAACTACCACGAGCCATGTACTGCGAGACAGTTGCTAATTGCGGTGGTTGATTGACACATCCAAGAACGGGTAGAACGTTCGGATGTGAGAAAATTCTTAACTTTGGAAACTCTTCATTGAAATCTCTTGAGATTCTTGACGTACATTCGCGTATGGTCAAAATCTTTGCTACTATGTCATTATTTTGCCAACGTCCTCGCCAAGTTTCACCGCTTGGCGTACTTGCCAAAAGAGTGTGCAACAATAAATCTGCCATATTAATTCCTTTATGCCTCGATAACGTTGCATCCCCTATACGGAATAATTCGAGTTATCATTATAGAACTAATGTGGTTGCAATTGATTTTCAGTAATCTGTATGGGCAATTCCATGCGAAGAATACCATCCATACCATAAATTGGAAATTTTGATGATCTGTATCGTTTCAACAATCCGAAGATAAGAATTGGAGGTGTGAAGTAAGACCAAAGCGAATGTCAAAGAATACTATGGATGGTGCAACGGAAGAAGAGTGGAAGTATACGGGCAATTAATAAGATATATATTAAGATAGATATAGTTAGCGTAACAAGAACTATGTAATAAATAAAAATAAACATAAACTTCCGTACGGCTTCTAGTTTTCAACCCCAGCCAACTTTGATCCTTGAACTGAATCTTCTTCAAGTCCTGTCCATATTCTACAGCCAGATCTAGGAATTAAAATCGTACGATAAAATATAAGTTGCCATTAATCACTCCCTCAACGGTAGCTTTATATCATAAGTATTCTTGTCCGTTAAGTACCATGTAATCTTTTAGCAAGTAGACCTCTTGCCTTATCCAATGGGGTATCACCATCTTTATTTGCAATAGAAACAAGAGCACCTGCTGCAACTAACTCTTCAGCAACAGCCTGGTCACCCCAGAAGCATGCATAATGGAGGGCAGTGTTTCCATGCTCATTCGTAACATTAACATCAGCCCGATTTCTTAGCAACTGTAAATTTGTACGCGATTAAACTCATTATATCTCCTAAGCATTCCTATACAGTTTCAAGGAATGCTCAAATCTTTCTTTTTAAATGTATACATATATATATATATATTTTTTATTTACCAGCTGAACTATCTCCTTGTGTCCATGCGCAGAAGCTAAATGAAGAGGAGTATCATCTCCTCTATTGGTAGCATTTATTCTTGCACCTCTACTAACTAATAATTCTGCCAATTTTAGATGTCCCTCTTTACAGCACCAGTGCAGCGGGCTAAATCCGTGATCGTCGCTACACACAAATGGAATGAAATTATTATCAGAGCTAATTATAATACATGGAATTGAGTGAATTGTAATCAAGCGAACATTATCAAGCAGGAAAAGAATATGAAAGATAGAAAACTTTCATTATTTATAACTAAATAAACTATAAATTTAATAAACATTATAATCTGGAGTAATAGAAAATAAAACAAACATTACTGTGATAGTTAAAAAAAAAGAAATAGTGTTCTATTTAATTCAAAGAAAAGAATTTTCTTGTATTTTTACCCTTGATTCATGTCATGTTCAGTATCAT
>CM052215.1:19145457-19231062 GCA_028454225.1 Lasioglossum leucozonium | reverse complement strand
AGCGGTAGGAAAATACTTATGAGAAGAATATTAAAAGGCAGACATGTACTTAGTCATTAAGAATTATATAAAAAAAAAAAAAAATGGCAAATCGTGTACACTGTGACTTTTGGTAAATAATATATTGATTCATAGTAATTATAATTTTGTTCAATTTTTTCGTGTTCACATAAAAAGACAGTTCTATCTATGTATTGAAGAAGAGTACTTTAATTTTAATTGCTTGCATGTCCAATCTAGAGGTAAAAATAAAGGAGCCTCTATCTTAAAATGTTCATCTTTATCGATAAAGTATGGTAGACCTATCGATTTTAAATGAATATGAGTGGGAATTATATGTTGTTGATTCGATTGGATATCCAACAATCTATAGATAGTTTTGTCCAATACTGGCCATGAATCGGTCAATTTTAAAAAGGGATCTACTTTAACATAAGTATTCCCAACTTGTTGAATGCGCGATCCAGTTAGATTATCTCCCAAAATTGGAGCATATAAAAATGTTGATGCGAAAAGCCTAACTGCGTGTTGTTTATTAGAGGATGCTCTTATTTCGAGCAAAGAACACGAATTAGATGTAGAATTGGACAAAACTTTGAACTGAAAATTTATAATTTTAACATCCCCTTTTTTCCATGAGTTTTTTGACCATAATGCAGTTAGTACTGCCTTTCTCTTGTCAGCTTGTCGACCTGTGCTTCTCATAACCAATCCCAATCTTTCTCTACCCTTTAATTGATTCGGCACCATGGTTGTGACTACCCAGTAAGTTTTTGTAAAATTATTACCACGGCGTAGAGCAAGTTCTATCTTATCGTGGATTCGTGAATCTGCAGCTAAAAGCGTTACACCAGTCATATATCTGTTTAAAATTCAATAAATTAGTGAGTTTACATGAAAACCGTTAACATTTATTATTTTGTGACAGTTCTATCTATCGACTTATATTTACTTTTCAGGGTTCCTCACCACAAATAACTTTGAATAATTTAATTTCTCAGCAATGTACGGCAAGGCATCCTGCAACGTATATTCTACAGCATTTGATATAAAATATTTCGCTTTATTTATTTCTGTTTTGGTATTAGATATACCATACGGTTTATTCAATGCTACTAACCCATCTGTAAAACAAATCTATGAATATATGTATGTATAACGACGCTGGAACCTTCGCTTCGTTTGTCATAGTCAAACTTACCTTCGTTATAAATAACATTGCTGACTAGATCGTCTGAAAATTCAGTTAACGATCGCCAGGGATGTATCTGTTTGTAAGGGTGTATATTTTCTTCTGATTTTTTGTCAACGATCTGTTGCACATAACCTCTTTTAAACAATTTTCTATAAGATACTGCATTTCTAGTCGCGTGTCTATATATAAAACCTGTCAACTTGAACACTGTCATTTCCATTTATAACTCTCTATGCCTATGATGATATTCTTTATGTCAAATAAATTGTAATAAAACAAAAACAATGTAAGCAGTCCCAGAAGTATTTAGGTAAGTACACATGCGTACCATTCAAGCAATAATCGTCTGCTAGGTAGTTTAATCGTTTTGCCGCTACGTGAAATGGCGCTATTTTCAGATTTGTCCAAAGTAAGTAAATGATCCTTGCTAGAATTTGTATTACGGAAAAAATACCGAGAAACATTCAGACCTCATGCCGCGTTTTCACTATGGATCAAATGAGAGATGGACAACTCGAACAACTTCGTGCGGAGGCACTCGCGCATACGGTATCTGTACTATCTATATACGTGTATATTACCAGTTTTGCGGGATCTGTTACGCGAAACATCTCTCTCTCTCTCTCTCTCTCTCTCTGTACATATATATATAATAAGTACGTATATATCTCGTATACGTTGTCAGATACGACGATTAGACAGCAAAATAAAGAGAGTTAGCATCCACCATGCAGGCGATTAGAGACAAAGCTGTGCAAGATTACCGAAAAAAGCTTCTCGAACATAGAGAAGTGGAATCGCGATTGAAAGAAAGTAAGGCACATTTACCATTACGTATGATTTCAAATTAATCCACTCCCATTACAGTGATCAATTCATGTACATAACCTTGCGCACAAAGCTATTCGACTGTCACAAAAATTCTTATTCTTTCTATCTTTGCTTGGTTTCAGTGCGAGACAATCTCAAAGATCTGACGAAACAGTATAATAAGTCAGAAAATGATCTGAAGGCTCTGCAGAGCGTCGGACAGGTGAAAAATAAATTTCTTTTTCATTTAAATAGTACATTCGATAAGTACACATAACACATTTATATTTTAGATCGTCGGCGAAGTATTGAAACAACTCACGGAGGAAAAATGTAAGTATCCAACTATAAGTAATTAAATATTCCCGTATTGAATATTTGTAGTTAAATGTAGTTTTGTGTTTCTAGTTATAGTAAAAGCAACAAATGGGCCACGTTATGTCGTTGGTTGTAGGCGACAGCTTGATAAAAATAAATTGAAATCTGCTACAAGAGTGGCTCTGGATATGACTACCCTCACCATAATGCGTTATTTACCTCGTGAGGTAAAATTTATCTAAATTGTTGAAGGTTAATTTTATTTTGAAATTAATCTAAATCACGTATCGTCGATTAATCTATGCAGGTTGATCCGTTGGTGTACAACATGTCCCATGAAGATCCTGGTGATGTTACGTACAGTGTAATCGGTGGGCTGAGCGAACAAATAAGAGAGTTGAGAGAAGTTATAGAATTACCGCTACTAAATCCAGAATTATTTCAAAGAGTGGGCATAACTCCGCCGAAAGGATGTCTTTTGTATGGCCCACCAGGAACTGGTAAAACATTATTGGCTAGAGCAGTTGCCAGTCAGTTGGATGCAAATTTTTTGAAAGTTGTATCCAGCGCAATTGTCGATAAATATATTGGTGAATCGGCACGATTGATTAGAGAAATGTTTAATTATGCACGGGATCATCAACCTTGTATTATATTTATGGATGAAATTGATGCGATCGGTATGAACCTTATTATATATACACGCATACATGTACTACCTATACGGATAACAAAATTCTGGTGAAATATATAGGTGGACGCAGATTTTCCGAAGGAACAAGTGCCGATAGAGAAATTCAAAGAACTTTGATGGAACTTTTGAATCAAATGGATGGTTTCGACTCTTTGGGCCAAGTTAAAATGATAATGGCAACAAACAGACCAGACACTTTGGACCCAGCTTTATTACGACCCGGTAGATTAGACAGAAAAATTGAAATACCTTTACCTAATGAACAAGCACGTTTAGAAATTTTGAAGATTCATGCTGCACCTATATCCAAACATGGAGACATTGGTGAGTATTTATTTTTCGTCTTTGTTTGTCTTAGTTTACGATATGGTACATTAATAATTTGAGTTCAACATAGATTACGAAGCAGTGGTTAAACTCTCTGATGGATTCAATGGAGCCGATTTGAGGAATGTCTGCACCGAAGCAGGATTGTTTGCGATAAGATTAGAAAGAGAATATGTAGTGCAAGAGGACTTTATGAAGGCGGTAAGAAAAGTTTCAGACAATAAGAAACTTGAATCTAAGTTGGACTACAAACCCGTCTAACTGATACGGTTACACTTACCGATTGATTACTCGCTAACGAATGTGTGGTTCCAATAAAACGAGTTTACTTTGTTGTAATATTATTTGTATTTTATAATAGAATCATATGTTTAATAATATGGAGTCATTGGTTCAGATTTAATATTACAGACTGTGTAAAACTGAATACAACGTTCTTTTGCAACAACAAAAAAACTGCAAATGTTTACTTTTCTCAAAAATATCAAATATTACTCGACAGCACTTGAAAGACGTGT
The DNA here is from genome assembly GCA_028454225.1 of Lasioglossum leucozonium. Lineage (NCBI taxonomy): Eukaryota > Metazoa > Arthropoda > Insecta > Hymenoptera > Halictidae > Lasioglossum > Lasioglossum leucozonium. The sequence goes on along the minus strand of CM052215.1, from coordinate 19,227,200 downwards.
CTTTTTCCTATCCAAATATTCTTGTACATTGTCATATTTTCTCTTATACAAAATTGGGAATAAATTTTGCTTAATGGAATCTTTCTTTAATGTTTTCCAAATGCTATTTAATTTATTCACTTTCAAATTGATCGCATCGCTAGCAACGAAATTATTTTCTTCAAATTTGTATACTTGAAATCCTATTTGGTTCAATAGCCAAAAATTTCCCTTATAAAAATGGCATTCTATAGGTTCGTAGTCGACAATTATGTTCTGAATGTAAGTAGCTTTGAATGTTGTATTGCTGGTGCCACTGATGGCATAAACCAATAACAATGTGTTATCGTAAAAGCTCATCACAGCTAAAGATGACACGCTATCCAACCTGGACAACCTTAAATGTTTAACAGGTAAAATCTCTACAGTTTCGTCCAAGTGGCAATCCTGAAGCTTTTGATTGAACTTCTCGATAGCGATTTTAGGGATTTTATCGCAGAAATCAACCGATAATAGTTTTTTTCCGCTTTCATAGTTCCACAAAATAAAAACTCCATCTCCTCCGCAAGATACCAAAATACTTTTGTCATGAGGTAATTCTAAAATGTTTGTTACAAACTTTTTATGTCCTAAACAGTAGGACATAATATTATACGAATTCGGAAACATCGAGACTCTGATCTTTTCATCTCTATCCGTGGTAATAATGTATTTTTCATCTTCTGTAACTATTATGTCCAGCAACATTGATAAATGTCCCAACAATAATATCGTGTTGTCGGTTTTATTATTCGGGTATAGGTAAGCATCTCCTGTTTTGTCAGCGACAACTATATCATTACCAGGTGTAAATCGTACTTTGCTGGCTGCTCTCGTTAGTGTCCGATTCGATAAAAGATTGCAGTTTTCCCTTTCGTATAGACACAGTTGTTTGCGATTCGTGCAAACGAAAAAGTAACTACCATCATTTGAAAATGATACGTTTGTTATAGTGTGAAACGCTTCGATATTTATGTTATTGTGTGAATAAATATTTTTGTCCGCTTCAAGTCCAGGTAACAGGATCGTTTTATCCGTGTTGTGCTTGAAATCGTATACGACAACTTGCTCATTGGTACATAGAACAATGTCGGAATCGTATATACAAAAGCTCATAGTTGAAATATAAACTTTGTTAAACAACAAACTATTTATTGACTTATACGAAATTGTTTAGAACAGATTCGCATATACGTACGCAACTTTATGCTCAGAACATTGCACGTAAATGCATTGTAAAGCGGATAAAAAAGACTGATAGATTTCATAACCGCGAGGTGTACTCCACGTGCACAATAAACATAACTGTAATGACTGTATGGTTCGACGCACAGACGAGGTATACCTTGTCTGTGGTTCGACGGTTCGACGAAAACTGAAAGTGAATACATATATATATATATGTAGTGTATATGCCTATGTGTCGGTAACGTGGAGTACGATGTTAAATATTTTACCAAGTGTCACATCTTTAGCACATATATATATATATTGTATATATACTTCCTATAGCAACGAGAAATTACCCCTTCCTCAATCGTTCCAAATAAAGTTTCAGCGAGAATTGTCACGGTATACTGCGCTGTACTAAATATGTATGTAAATAAATACATGGTACTAAATACGTTTGTCCAAACATAAATACATACATACATAGATGTACACATATATAGTTTTGGGCTGCTGAATCTTATTTTAACGAAACGTCGATTACATCCTAATACGATGTTCTTTGCTCGAAACGTTAACTTTATACATTGTGATCAGTTTAATATTCCAAGAGCAACCAATATGGCAGTGTGTACGAAAACTACCTTTTGCTCCTATGGCGGATAATGATATATTATGATACATGTAAAAATTGAAACACTGAAATATACCTAATTTAGTTTCCAAAAATAGTCCGTATAGTAAAGACAAGATAAATGATGACATTCACGTAAAGTGTCAAATATTTGAATGTGTAATATAACCGGAAGAGCTGTAGGACGACTCAACCGATCGGCCATCGCCGACTCTTGATTGACCAAGTTTGAATCTTGTAACGGTCACGCAGGTACATAGGTAAGTGTAAGCATTCTTTGATAGAGCATCGTCATGTATGGTGTTCTAATTATGAATTCGCATATCGGTTAAATGATTCTTGTAAACATTTCGCTTGTGTGTAAGTAAATGAATCTAAATATGTAGTTTATTTTCATCACGACTACACACTCTCTCTCTCTCTCTCTCTCTCTCTCTCTCTCTCTCTCTCTCTCTCTATCTTTCTGTATGTTTGTATATTCGTTGTAATCTCTATTTAGTCGTGCTAATTGAATTGCGACCCTTATTTCGTTGGTTACATTAAATGACAGTCTTATTTGGTTGGATTTCGTAGAAGCAGACGCGTTAGAATAAAACAAGAATGGAGGATACAAACGACATACTAGTATGCGCGACAGAATTTATAAAAGGTAAACTGAGTTTGAAATAATATTTTCAAATCCGGCGTAATCGCCAAATTTTATTTGTATTATTATACAGAGACATATGGTGTATTTTTTTCCTTATTTTTTTAGATCGATTATATTTTATAACATTGAGAACGATGATAAAGCCAAAGAGTACTCCAAACACCCATTATTTCAGTATCGACGACGAATTAGTTTATGAAAATTTTTATAATGATTTTGGCCCATTGAATCTTGCGATGTTGTATCATTACTGTCAGAAGGTAAATAAAAAACTCAAGGCGGTGACCTTAAAGAAGAAAAAGATTATACATTACACGACTATGGATCCGGAGAAGAGATTGAACGCCGCTTTCCTTGTAGGAAGCTATGCGGTAAGATTATTTCATGGAACATTTCAACGAAACAGGTATTCCGTAATTGATGGAAATAATAATAAAACAATACTTTTTAGATATTGTATCTGAAACGTACAGCCGAAGATGCGTTTAATTGTTTAACTAGTAGTCCCAATTGTCCATTTATTATGTTTCGTGATGCTTCTGTTGGTACGCCGTGCTTCCAAATCTCGTTAAGCGAGTGTCTAAGTGCCATATACAAGTGCCACAGACTGGGATTTTTTAATTTTCAAGATTTTCGTGTGAAAGAATACGAGTACTTTGAAAGAGTTGAAAATGGAGATTTGAATTGGATTGTTCCTGGTAAATTTATTGCATTTTGTGGGCCTTACGTTAAATCTAAAATAGAAAATGGTACGTGTCTGTGCTCTTGGTGTACAAGCGTACAAGATTATTCTTGTAATAAGCTACAAGTATCCAAATATTTTTCTGTATATAGAGTATTCTTATATTTTCGCGTCTTTGCAGGATATCCTCTTCATGCACCAGAATCGTATTTTACGTACTTCCGACGCAACAACGTATCTACCATAATACGTCTTAATAAGAAAATTTATGATGCTTCGAGTTTCACAGATGCAGGATTTGAACATAAAGATCTATTTTTCGTTGATGGTTCGACTCCGACGGACTCGATTATGCGTCAGTTTCTTAAAATAGCAGAAAACGCGAGCGGCGCCGTTGCTGTACATTGTAGGGCAGGACTTGGTAGGACAGGTTCTTTGATAGGCTGTTATATCATGAAACATTATCATTTAACTGCTCACGAAACAATCGCATGGATAAGAATATGTAGACCAGGCTCGGTGATCGGACACCAACAACAATGGTTGGAAAAGTATGAATCTGTCTTGAATAGAGTTGTACTATATACACTTGAATTTTGCACATACATATATTGCTCAACATAAGTACATAGAGTGGCTTGCATTATAATAGAAAACCATAGCTAAGAATGAAATTGTATTACAGAAAGGAAGCGTACCTCCACTCTTTATTGAAAGAGCCGTTGCAGTTGGAATCGGAAAATGGGAATCCAGTACACAAACATGGAATTTATTCTATAGTTGGCAGACCCAAGACAGTATTCTTGTTTAATTTAAAGGAATCTCACTTGGTACAGGATAATGTTTCGGGAATAATGCATCGGGTAGATGGAATCACATTGGATGATCATACCCCTGCTACTGCTGGCACTAGTACAACTATATATATGCCATTAACTCAGGGTGGAAAATTAAACTTAATTAAAGCGAAGCGAAGGAGTTTACCAACAAATCACACCATTCATACAACAACCAAACCTTCCACGGTTGCACAGTAAATATTATTTCATATATTCTTTTTAAATGCATATATATACATATATATATATCTATTCTTTACAGAGAGGACGAATTACACCGTCCAACAAATGAGAACTTTTTTCGTGTGCTTCCATTACTGTTGCGTGATTCTTGTAGACATTGTAGTCCTAAAACCGAATCCGCAAAGAGAATTGCTCTTGAAATGTTACGAAAAACGAAATGTTACGCAAAAACTAAACATGCGAGGAAGTTCAGGTTTGAGTCAAAAGAAAGAGGAGACTCTCCTCTACATATCCATATGGTCATTTATATTTTTATGAACTTTCTAATTGTTGTAAATGCTTGTTGAAGTTTGAAAAAGAGCTGACGCGGGAACTTTTATACGCTCTATTTTTGTATTTATGAGAAAAATCCTTTATCTAGCAGGAATTTACTATACAGCATTGAATTCTACAGACATTTCTGGTAAAGAAACCATTCACAATAATTACTTGGTTCGGTTAGTATACGAGCAGGTCAGGAAAATGTTCGTTGACAGCTTGTGTGCGACGCGTACGCGCCACGCGGCCATTGGTAGCCTCTTCTCGACTCGCCAGAGCCGTCGCTATGCGTAGTCGACATTTGTACCACGCACATATGTCTTTGCATACTATGCCTCAATTACATAAATTGTTTTGTGTTCGTTTTTTATAAGTAACAAAACGTTGCGTGATAGAGCAATTCTCCTTGCGGATTCGGTTTTAGGACGACAATGTCTACAAGAATCACCCATCACCAATTGGAGCACATTTTTCGTGTTGTACAGTGTTATTCATAGATACATACTATATTTTTAGCCCTTATTTAAGACCGTTATTGCAAGCTAGAAGTCAGAAGAGTACAAGTAACGCGTTAACTAGAAATAAGGAGAAGGATTCGACGAAGAAGGTTCTACCTAGATCCACGACAACAGCGATCGCTAAGAGGTGAGCAGATTGGTTTTCCTCATTGTTAGGTAATTCTTCTTAACTGCTTACGTTTATTGCTTCCTTTTTTTTGTCTCTGCTTTCTGCTTTGTTGCTTTCCTTCCCCTCTCTTTAATTCTTTAATACTTTAATAACTTGCCGCGTCTTGATAACGCATTCAGTTTTTATATCATGGACGTGTATTAAACTTGGTTCGCGTTCGAATAATCGCACATTATCCACGTAAACAAAGGAATACTATCTTTACTAAAACTTATAGAAACAGTTGGCTGGTCAACAGTACCTGTGATACATCTCCGCGTCGTGTTAAGTCTACTAAACCAGCGACACAGATCCATAATATCAACAACAACAACAACAACAACACAACCTCCGCTACTTCCGTTACGTCAATATCTGTATCGAAACCGGTGACAAGGGCCAGTATAAGAACTTCCTGCATCACAGAGACTCGTACTTCGCACGAGTCTACAAATTATTCGATCTCGCAACCCCAACAAGGCATGAATATGATTCTCAGGTCTGCAGACCGAGTAAATCGCTATCATTCTCTAAAGCAGTAAGTCTTCATAACTGTTACTCTAAACATTTTGCTAAGTAACAGTTATCATAGCTCTTTTCATAACAATTTCACGACTACTGCACTTTATTGTAACATGTTGCTTTACTTCATATTCTATGCAAAAATATGCTCCTCCTCTGCATTGTATTATATCTGTAATTTAGCTTCTATCCTTTTATTGAAGTTTTCACTAATGTCTCAATGTCATAATATATTATAATAAATTCATGTTTTTTAATTTTATATATATATAAAGATTATATATATAAATAGAAGGATACGAAGCAGTAACAAAAACTTACAGTGTGACTGATCACTAATATCGACATGCATGTAGCATGCACTAAGAAACCTTCATTTAAGGCATGTCATTAGATTGTTTATAAGATAACATTAGGCCTGGACAAATAATAATAATAATAATAATAGTAATAGCAATAGTAGTAATGATAATGATAATAATAAGAAGAATAGAGAAATTAACTTTATTTATGAATTTTATAAATGTAAATAGCATTTAACTAAATTAATTCGTGCGTATTATTTATTATAGAAAATTAGATGCGCTATAAAAATAAAATACCTTTTTTATTAGATTGGATTACTGTCCAGGCCTGTCAGCTGTGTAAGCTACATTTAGAGCTTAGGGATGAAGTAGCTCCTGAGGTGGCTAACAAAGTGCTCCCTTTTATTTCTGTGATTTGCAGTGCGCGCACAAGCAAAAGTTATAAAACTGCATTTATCAGATGACTAACCGATATTCTCAGTGGCGTTGGAGAGGACAATCCAGTAATTCGAGCATCTCACCAGCGCCGAAGATCTCATCGCTTAAATCCAATTATTCAGTAGACACCATCCCACTGATCTCCAATCTTCAACTCGAGCAACTATTATTGCTTGCCTATGCTTTTATCATAATCAACGAAAATCACATAGACATGCAATAGTCTTTATAACTTCGTCAAGGTAGTGTTACTTCATTTTTACATTTGTATTTTGGGTTATAAGTTTCTTGTAATGATTTCTATACCACCTGTACACAGCCACAGCACACAGCTGTGTCAAAAAACTCTTCCATGTCCTACGATACGTTAAATATGCGTACAAAAGATCAACACGGTTTTAATCGGTTTCACTTTATTTGATCATATTTCTGCTGGCCAGAAGAAAAGTAAAAACTATACTATAAGAATATCTTTAATTGATTTTTAACTACACATGTTCGTCTTTCATTTTAATTTCCATTGTTTCCGACAGAAACTTCATAAGAATTTCTATTTACCTATAAATAGAATTAAAACTCTGATCGTACCTATAAATATATACTGTGTATTGTCTTGTAAAAATATTCTTTTTAAAAAGTCGACATTTTTTTCTGCTTTTTGACGTTTCTGAAATTAATTGTCAACGATGTCGAATTATGTATTTTTAACCATGCAATATTTTTGCTGTTTCATAAAGAAATGAACGATGCAGCAAATAGAAACTTAAATCCCAATGTGCATTATTACTTATAGCAATCTGATTAACACACTTTATTTGTTTTCGTTTAAAATATTTAATATCTACACGTATACATCTCTTTTTCATCCATCTATATTGAATCGGAAAAAGAATATATATTAATTATATAATTTTAAATCTGAAATTGAAACAACAATTTACGATGAGATATATGTATAGATTCTAAAGGTACGTTTAACTTTACATGAATTTTTTAAGTTGCTAATTAGACTACATGTATTTCTAATGAAATTCTTATTGATATAAGAATATACGTTCATTATTTACCGATAATAAATTCATTCGCCAAAAATTCGATACATAAAATACAAAACTGAAATCGATTTGTCAGGACTCGTGTCTAGCATCTTTAACTGTGTCTTCGGATGGTTCTGTTTATTGATATATCTATGTAAAGCTGCGAAAAATGTCATATTTTTTTATGTATTTCGATGTACCAACATAGAATAACTTTGACATAAAACATATCATAACGTTGTGATTGAAAAGTAACAATTATAATACTATACATATATTTACAGAAAGATTTAACTTCTTGCGATTTACATATACCTGTATCGAAAGTTTTGGGATATTTTATTCACCTTTTGTAACTAAAAATTGACTAATTTTCAAGATAACTATGAGGTTCGCAAGCGAAGGCAGTGTGCTAACCGTTTGAATTAATTTTTTTATGCAGGTATACAATCTGAAGATACAGTTAGAAGTCACAGTTTACTTTTTGTAGCATCGCCGCGTACTCTGCGAAAAGAATATGTACATTTTCAATATTCGAAATGCAATTGTCAATGTAATTATCAATTTAAGAGAATAAGCTGTTACTATTATAAATATTTACCTGTTTCACATTATACGTACTTACATACTGTTTTAGAAAATGCACTGCTTTGTAATATCTCCAGTTGTAGCATCTATTTCTATGAACGGAACAACACACAATGAATATGATTTGTGCATTTCGTCACGTTTCTCACTTATTTATCGTTATTTGTCTTTGTAATCTCAAATACCATATAAAAATTGAGAAATTATTTCGCACTACCATCACAGTACTTATACACTTACTTCACTATGAAATGTTAATCTCTAATTGTATATCGAAAAATTATGCAATGTACATATATATTAAACTGATCGTTTAAATGAGATTTTGCTTACACAAGTACTATTAAAAAATATCAATGACTTCTGAATACTTGAGGATAATTGTACAAACTTTATAACAATGTTAATTATGAAAGTCATTCGAGAGGTTCGAATTAATGTTGTGCGATGCGATGATAACGTACAATGTGAATCATGTACAGCTACTGTTTTATTAATTTTTATTGGTGTAGAATATGTAATTAAATTAACCGATACTCTAGTAATAAGGTACAACGTAAATGACTGTAATATTTTAGTTAACGCGAATATAGTTTGTTCACAGAAATATATAGATGCTTCTATATATGAGCTGTATATTGTATATATGCCACGTAAAGTAAATACATACACTATACACGACATACAATATGAAAGAAATATTTGAAAGAAGAAAACAATCTCCTTATAGATTATATATGTAGAAGAGTAGGTATACATTGAATTGAATAGGAAGTTTATTCTTGAGAAGTTCCTGACACAATTTCTTGTATTCATTTCATATATAGAAAATCTCTTATTATTGAACTATCCCTTTCGAGTTTGATATTTTTTGTTTTTTTTTTTAGACAGTATCCTAATTGCAGAAACACAATTAGCACAATGTATCGCTCGGTGTATGTGTATCTGTGGTACATTTATGTGTATAAGTATATACATATTAAGCTAATATAAGATTATATAAAAGTTAATTAATATTTTAAAAGATTAATGCATTTTTTATAAAAGAAGTGTCATTAATGTTTAAAAGAACAAAGATATTTTAATAATATAAAATTATATATAGATATTGAAAATTAAGTCTATAAATACCGAAAACTATGGAGAAAGTAAATATATGTTTTAATTGAGAGAGAGGGGTGGGGGGACATAATCATGGAAATTAACTCTGATAAAATTGTGAAATCCATTATGAACAGACTGTTTGGGAAATCTAAAGAATGATTTAATTTAAAGAGTAAATAGTAAATGTCGTGCAACATTTGTAAATTGTACAGTCAAAATCAATTGAAAGATTTGGTTATATCATTTTGAAAATTGAATATTGTTGGAAAAAAGAAAACTTAAAAATATGAGCATTAATAATTTGATTCTTGTAAATATATTTAAGACATTTCATCCTTATGAAGCTGAATGTATTCATAATGCAGTAATTTCAATTGATGGTCACCCAATTCAAAAATGTAAAGTAAAAACCATGTGACATTTACAATTTTGCCTTAAAAATGCAATAAAATCTCACATGCATTTTTCCATATATTTCATGAAGAAAAATATACCTAGACGAGATAACTTTTTAGAAATCGAACCAAACGATCTGACTTTTTTTTTAGCAATTAGAAGAATTGGTTTACCAAATGACGTGTAAAAAACAATTCTTTAAAATTCCAATCGCTAAAATTACATGTAAAAATAAAAAAAGGCATTTTCCAAAACTTTTTTTATTTGAGTCATTGATTATGTTAGCTATACACATAATGAAAATTTCATTGAAACCAATTCTTCTAAATTTCCAAAAAAAAGTCAGGTCGTTTGGTCCAATTTTTAAAAAGTTATACTGCGTTAAAGGGTGTTCGGAAAATTTTGTCGCAGCTGTACGTATAGGTACTATAATGTTACATGCACGAACATGGAGTTTTATTCCAGTTTAAAAGCATTGATTTTGATTGAAAAAATACCTTTATTCGTTGTTATGATTATATTAAAATTAGCAAAATACAGTTTAATATTATTTATAAAATATTGATGGAGTATTATTTAACAACTATAATACATAAGACTTCTTATAGCAATTAAATAATAAATCGATTATAATATGTATGTTTTTTACACACATGCAAATGCAATTATACCTTATATTGTGTTGTACATCTAATAAAAACTACGTATTTTACTTACTTTTTGAATTCTATTAATATTTTCTTCTAATACACACGCGCGCGCGCACACACACAAACAGAGAGAGAGAGAGAGAGAAAGGGCTTTTCTTCTACCTTTATTATGATCTATTGATTGCAAGCGATATAAAAATGTATCAAAAGGATGAGGCGTTTCGTAGAAAAATGTTAAATCCGAAAAGCATACTATATGCATATCATAAGTTACTTGAATGACTTAAAATATAATAATACTAAAATAATTCGTTCGTTTAGCACAATTGGCTGCGAGCGAGTTATTTAAAGATAATAGAGATTTCAAATACAATTTAGTGTATTGTATTACCTAATTAAAAAGTATACGAAGTACGTAGCAAAAATTACCCAATGGCTAGCAAATCCAAGTTGAGACCATTTTTCGATAGTATGAATGTAACTATACCCTGTCTCTTGTAATTCGGATGTATCAAACATAAGACCCAAATATGCTAAATGGAAAACTGATAGACCAGAAAACATCAAGTTTGTTAGAAAGACCCACCAAGAATTCTGACTGTTACTCGTATGTGTACATTTACTTTTAGCACATTGCTTGGACGCTATGCACGCGTCAAAAATATTTGCAAGCATAGATCTTAGCTGGAATTCTACGTACGTGTAAAATCCAAGACTAAGTAAAACCGCTGCCAATTGGAAATTTAATCCGTGTAGAAGAGCGCTTGTTAAATACGTCATGGTTACAGCTCCAAATTTTCCTAAGTACCTAATACTGGGACGGAATATATCTAAAAATTTATATGAACGGTTTATTATTCGAAACATGTAAAATTGTATGGACAAAAATGTAAGTGTGCCTCAGAAACATTGGATACAATTACATACATGTCTTCAACCAGAAATGCATGGGTACATTCCAACAAATAACTACTTGTACGAGTGATCGTGGGAATTCTACTTTCAATGGTTTTACCAAAGTAGCTAGAGAATATGGAAATCCTCCTATTAACAATACGGTGGATGCTACATACGAAATAAAGTAATGAGACGTTCGGAAAGACAGCGCGTCTCTATAAGCTAATAGCCACCTGAAATAAAAACAAATTTAATATTCATCACAGTTTGAAATACAAAAATTTTCACTGTCTCGTAGCTTATACTTACTTCCAAGAGCTGTCCATTACTATCCATTGGGTCCAACAGTTTGACATAGTTAAAAACAAGAAGGATAAAAACATAAATTGTGCCGCATACAACATCCACCATTTGTCCTATAATTAAAAAAAAGTGATATGCATTCTCCTTGATTATGAAAGAGCTTATAAAGGAGAAATCTGTTCCTCTGGAAAAAAAAATGTTTAGTACCTGATGATGCATATGACGTATCGAAACATAATCTTTGTACGATATCCATGGACCAAATACGCATGTGACACCGCAGAAAGTATATCCCATGTAACTATAAATATTGGGTAAATCGTTTGAATTGATTTTGTCTACCGCTACGCTAATAGTTTTCATTGCCATGGTCATTACAACGCTACGTATCTTATGCCAAACTATCGGAGGCATAGAAAATTCGCTGAAAATTGAAAACACAAAAATAGAATTAAGGTGTTTTTATTTTTTCAAGAAAAGTTATTCACGCAGTTTATTGACTTACCAATATACAATGATGAATAGGGGCGGAAGGAATATTCCTAAACTTTTACAGTATTTGTTAGGTACATGTAAGGTGATGTATGAAAATATACAAAGTACTAGTAATATATATAAACATTCCGTTACATACTGATAAATGTTGTACATGCCAATCAAAACTGACAATACATGAAAAGTTTCATGCGTTATGTATTCTGCAACAATGAAAAGAAAAGTTTTAAAATAATTTCAATTTATATTTCGTTTGTACGAAAAGATTACTGTAAAGAAAATTATATCTTACGAGACCGGGCACATAATCGAAATAAAATTATGGAAATGAATAAGGGTAATATATATGATGCTGTATCGTAAACAGTGGGACCAAGACAATATTGGTACAGTTCCAGCAATGTTTCTTTTTCGGTATTTTCCTCATACTCGTACTCATAATCTGTATCTTGGAGATAGCCGTGTCCAATAAAATCACCCTCGTCGTCGTAAAAAATTGGAGCTTCTACATCGTCCATTATTACACGTATATAACGTAATAGAAATTAAATAACCGGTCTGTCAACGGCATACGGCATGGTATTTAATTAAATGTTGACACTTGCGTACAATTTTTTCCTTAAATTAGTTATTACATCCGTAGATGATTCATGATGTTGTTTCTATGTAGAAAATTATTTTTACATGAATCATATGTTATCATACATTAAATGAAACTAAAATTGACCGAATACACTTTCTATGCCTTTTTCGAAAATAATTTAACCTAACCTAACAACAAGCGTAAACAGCTGAAACACATACATATTTAAAAAATATATGTATGCGTGTGTTTTGTTGGATGTGTAACTTGTAACTGTAAGGCAGTGATGCCAGAATCGTGGGCCGTGGGTTTTTCTCCTCCGCTGCTTCAGCCGGCTTAGCCCCCCTCCCCACTCTGATGTACCGTAGGTTTCTACGTTTTCTATGCGCACGCGCTACACACGAACGTACCCCTAGTGCCAGTGTGAGTGCCTGTTCGGTAGCACGCGCGCTACACACACAAGCATACCTCTACTCTATTCATGTGAGATGCCTATTCAACTCGATGCGTTCTTCCGAAATTCGAGGTTTCGGACGTACGAGGCGTAATCTGGAGGTGGCGCATTCCCAGCACGGCGCGGCGCGACACACATTTTGCTATAACTTTTGATCTAAAAAAGATATTGAAGCGAAATTTAAACTAAAATTTTCTTTTAAAACCCAGGTTTAATTATGTTTGCTTAAATATGTTTAGCATCTTTCAAATAATTTTTTTTGTTGATTTTTAAAGTATAAACAGATAAGATGGTTCAAAGGGATCCTAAACCAAATTGATTTTTAGTCAAACCATCCTCAATAACGTAGAAACCTACGGTACATCAGAGTGGGGGGGGGGCTAAGCTGGCTGAAGCAGCGGAGGAGAAAAACCCACGGCCCACGATTCTGGCATCACTGCTGTAAGGGCACATGGCGTTCAAAAGCCCGTGAAATAAAATGCGTTCTTATAATTATTCTCGAGCTACATATCTAAATTTGCATAATAACAGCAAAGTAAAAACCAAAATCATGATCAACGGGAAGCGTTAATCTTGAAAATTCAAGATTTTTTGCGTATATAAATATACCAATGTATACTAGAACAATGATAAAAACAGAAAAAGAGTATCTATGTAGTGTTATAATTCAGTTTTATTTAGACTATATGCATGTAATCTTTATTTTTCGAGTAAAAATGAAATGCATCGCGATGCGAAACTTATAAATTATTTATGTACACAAAGTCGTTAAAAAATATCGATTACATTGTCTTAAGTTGAGAAACCTATCTGTAGTACATTATCATGTAACATCTTCTTTTGAAACACCCTTTTGAAAGTTTTCAACACCTCGACTGACTTTGAGAAGTAGAATTTGTCCTAAACTTTCTGCTGGTATGATTTATTTGTTACTCGGTCGTATCTGACTTATACAGCTTGGTCTTAAAACTGTACATATTGTTTTATTTCTCCTCTATTGTAATATGTGCATAATACGATTTGCATACATATTGTTATATGTATATAAACCAAGGTATACAAAGTGTAAAGCGTGTTATGTGTGTCATTACACATCACAATGCCTGTACAGTAATCGATGTTCTGTAACAAATAAAGTCGTAATAATATAACTTCAAGCTTCTGAGGCAGGCACAGGATTAGGTTCAGGTAACAATCCTAAAGTTTGCAAACAAATCTGTGCTGCTTCAGCCTTTGCTTGTTTTTTATTAGGACTTGCTACGCTCGGTTTATATTCAATTCCATTTACTTTAACCTGAAAGATAATATTAGACATAAATAATAACGCTTTATGTAAAAGTAAAAGCATAAACCAAGCTATGAACTGTTATACTTTAAAAAGAAAATTTTTTCTGTGATCTGGTCCACATTCGAAACACAATTCATATACTGGAGCACCAAGTTTTCGTTTCGAACAATATTCGCCTAAAAGCGATACTGGATGTTTTCCTGGAATACATATAGTATATTCATTAGCGTGTATCGTGCCTAGTTATAAGTACTATGCGTCCGCCGAGAGTTGGCACGGAGAAACTCGTAGGTACCACGTGATATTCCTACTACGCGCTGCACGTCTTCCGCGATTGGCCGAATCGCTCGACGAAGACAGCAAACGAGCGCGCGAGTGTAACTGCAACAGAGCGATGTGGCGACGCTGAGCACCTATGCCGGCCGTTCGCGCCAGAGCCTAAGCGTGAGAGCGGGATCCGCCGCTTGGCGGCAAGAGTGGGGACTCGCAGATCCCCCTGCACCCCACTACAGAAAATCGTGCCAACACTCGGCGGACGGATAGTAGATGAATAACATTACAATGCACAAAGAAAGTTTCACCTCTATTCTATGCATACCTTCTAATGTTTTGATGGCGGGTACCAACGGTTTCGTAGTTTTTCCTATTTTTTGGCCAATGTCTTGTTCAGAGACAAGCCCCCTTTTATCCAATTTGACTTCAAGTTGCAACGGCTCAAGAGTGCCTTCTTTATTTTTTCCCAAACCCTCCCCTGGACGCCAACCCATCTTCTGCAGCAAAGCCATACCCATCCCACCCGAAACAGGTTGTGCCGATACTAATTGATCCTAAATAGGTATTTAGATTAGGTCATAATGAATGTTGCAGAATCGATCAAATTAATATAAAAAAATGACAGCAATACGTAACAAAAAGTAGTAAAATTAATAATCTTTGCCCAATCATGATATTACAATGTAGTAATAATAATCGACTGTATAAAACTCTAATACTATCTAGGTGAGGATACTTACCAAATAAATTATAAATTTGTCATCACGCCGCTGAAGTTGTTTCTTCTCTGATGTAGCTACGTGCCTGTAACAAACCCTCAGGTGGATGCAGACTAATGCTAAATATCCCAGCTTTATGACAGAAAGATTCAGTAACACCCGATGAAGTCCTATGATAGGAAGCTGATGATAATTAGCAATAATCTCACAAGAGCACATTATAGAAAAATACATTGTATAACGAATAATTACGGTGTTTCGGTAGTGTGCTGAAAACACACGGTATTATATCTTTTTATTATTGTATATCTCGCGAATTACAAGTTGCAACTTTATAGTATAGAAAATAACTGATATTTAAAATAACGGTGCTCCTGTGTCCATGCAGGCACAGAATCTACCTCTATCCAAGAAATAGTCTGTGCCTACGTTACAGTTTCTATCGGACCAACTGAAAGTTGATCTTAATGGAAACTGTACCTGAAAACTTGTTACAGGCATATCAGTATCGGTCAATGTATTGTTAAAAAAGAGACCAAAGAAAAACAAAAACAGAAAAATAAAAGACGATAAAACTAAAATTGTGATGTATACGAAACACGTGTGTCAACATGTAAATACATACACAGATCTACATTTCAGATGTAATTTTGCGATCTGACATGTAAATATCTTGTTAGATCAAGATCAAAACTTTCAGTGATGTAACAAAATATGGAGTGAGAAACGATGGAATATGATTAAACTGCAAATAATACTGTTACCTTACGAGCCCAGGCTTGGTAACCTGATGTAAGTTCTGCGGGAGAGAGCACTTTGGCTCCAGTACTGCCTGTAAATTGGCCTGGCATTTGTTTACTTTCAGCCCATGTTCTCATCTGTAATACAACAAACCTATGCATATATACATACCTACGTGTAATATATTCGCGCGCACTGTTGACGTTACACTTTATATGTATGTATGTATATCAGATCATATATTACCTCATTTTGCGCACGATACATTTCATTTTGAGCGCATATGTCATTTGGATTTTCCCGTAATTTTCTCATTGCCGCTAACCTTTGAGACACTATCGAACCGATATCTATTGGCTGTGAATATAATGCTTATCGTAATAATGATAATACTAATAATAATAACAAGTTAAAATATATTTTCCAAAATTGTTCTTTCCATGCCGTACTTCTGTAGGGATTGGTTGAGAGAAAACTGTTGACTGGACTGGATGTACCGGTGGTGTGGGTGTAGGTATTGCAGCTGGAGGTTTACTTGGAACAGTAGCTGGTACAAACTGTTTCTTCGGTTCCGATTTTTTCGAAGTAATTGGTACCCATTCATTTTCTACAGAACGTAAAATTGTACATGTGTGTGTGTATATATATTAAGGCCCGTTGCACAGTCGAGCGGACCGTCCGCTCGCGGAGCAAGTTACCTGCATGGTACGGGAGCTTTTACAGTTCAGTGGATGGTCCGCGCGGCTCCTCCGCGTCCGTGCTACATAATTCAATGGAAACAAATGTATGTTTTCACAGTCAAGCGGATTCCGTTGCGGAGCAAGCATCTATATAGATACTATGGATATTGATACAAAACTATTAATCAAAAAAGCATATTCAAGAACCAATTTATGGGATGTTTACGCGCCTTTCAAATTCTTTCTCTTGTGTAGCATTAATTTAGTCATACTTGAATAAATACATCTATGTACTAGTACTTTATTACAGGTTATAATATAATAGTTATACTAGCGGCTACTGAGATACACGACGACTGTAGCAAGAATAATCGCATACTTTGCGGACGGTCCGCTCGACTGTGCAACGGGCGTAACTATAACGGAAATTTTACCAGTTTTTCTATGATGTTGTCCACTCGATACAGGAAATTGTAAACGTAATTGATTTGACGACTCTACCGTTTTTTCTTGGAACGTTTTCGTTGGTAGTTGTTTTGCATCCTGAAGTATGGTGTTTACAAACGAAAATAAGTACATTAAAATAATAAATAAATACATGTCAGTAGCGAAGAAAAGATGCATAAAATATTTCATATTATTTATACCCGAATATTCATAATAATAGAATTGGGTCGTCCCTTGAGCAGGAAAGGATGATGAAAACCTTTCTCTGTATCGCTGCCATCCTCTTCCGAAGATATACT
The DNA here is from genome assembly GCA_028454225.1 of Lasioglossum leucozonium. NCBI lineage: Eukaryota > Metazoa > Arthropoda > Insecta > Hymenoptera > Halictidae > Lasioglossum > Lasioglossum leucozonium. The sequence goes on along the minus strand of CM052215.1, from coordinate 19,209,822 downwards.
AGAAAGTTCACCTAATGCTTCAGATTTTGATAATGATTTGCAAAAATCTAAAATAGAAAACTCATGTTTTGTCGAGAACTGTTAAAAACGTTTTTATTATATTCGTATCGAAGTACAGAAGTAATTTACCTGTGAGTTCGTCTACTGTTTTTCCACCAGCTTGTATTGCCGCGATAGCCTTATCCTGTTGCGCTAACGGTAATGTTCCTTGTTTAATCATGTTTATCGCATTTCTCCTCGCGATCTCTAATAATTTCTTCTTATCGATTTCTATCCTCTCTCTTGAAAATTTATAAATACACGTAAATATGTATGTACAAGTATTAAAATATAAAATTACAGTATTACATACTGCTATCTTATATGTTCCTAATTCGATTTCTATGAAAGTAAAAGTAAAAATATGGTACTCCTACTAACTTTCGTTCTCTGCTCCTACTTCTTCCTCTCGAGTATTTATCTCTGCTTCTTTCATCGCTACGGCTTCTGTGCTTTCGTTTTTCTCTAGTTTTAGTAGACTCTCGTCTATCATTACTTCGACTTTTTGCACGTCTGTCTCTGCTTCTGTCTCTTCGTTTATCTCTTCCCCTGCTTCTACTTCTATGGGAACTTGTGCGTGATCGAGATTCGGACCGTCTCTTCTCGTGCAAGCGACAGTTGTGGCCACGTTTATTCTCTTTGCTTATTGTTGTCTTATGATTGTGATTGTACTCCTTCTCTTTGTATTCGCTATCCATGTATAATTTTGATTTTTCTATATCGTCCGATCTTTTGTCCATACTCTCGAGTCTTTTTTTTTCTTTCTCCCTCAAAATCAATCTCAAATCATTCCTTGCGGTAATCCCTCCTTTTGCTGAATTTAACAATCTATCCTCGATCTTTTCTAAACTTGGACTCGACGTTGGTGACCTTATCGAATTACTTCGTACCGGACTGGGACTTAAAGTTGGTGTTCTATTGTCTGTACTACTATCGGATAGTTCTCCGTCTTCCATTCGTGCTGCTTTTTCCTTTACTTTATTTTCTATCTCCTTCACTGTATCATTGTAAACTGTGCTATTCTTTAGATCTTTAATTAAGATTCTTCCTTGCATCGATTGTTTCGGCTTCTCTGTACATAAAAAAAACACAATACAATAATAATGTCTGCCAATGTTTTTTTTACAATCGATTGTTACTTCTTTCAAACAAAAGATCAAGGATTCGTAAAACTATACGAACCAAGCATTTTAGGTATTAACGGTTCCTCTGTTTCTTCTTCAATTTTCCTTGAAATTGGTGGGAGTTGAGGACTTCCAGGACTATTTGCGCGAGTATTTTCTAATTCTGGTTCCTTTTTAATTGTCACCATTTCCTCGTTATTCGTACCAGCAGCTAGACTCTTTTTCACTGTCTCCAATCCATCGTCATTGTTATATTTCCCTTTTAAGTTATTACAAGAACTACCGAGTTTGGATACTTTGTTTTTGGGCTCGTCAGAATCTGATGATTTACTTGAATTAGTTTCATGTTTCCGTTTTGTTTTCTTTTTATGCTTCCTCTTCTTTTTTATACCTATTCGTTGAGAAGATACGATTATATCTGACTGTTTAACGAAAAGAACATTCACAAAAAACTATTGCTAATGGAAGGTGATCCTAAAGGATTCTAATTATCTAGCATATTATTTATATTCAAATTAAATTGAAAACAAATATGATATCTAAGATACATATTTTTCCGTGAAAATTTACAATTATTGATGGCAGCTTACTATTATTTTCTGGATCGCTATTACTGTCGGAAGAATTGTATTTCGACTTTTTCTTGTGTTTTTTATCTTTGTGCTTGTGTTTTTTTTTCGCCTTCTTCTTTTTAACCTGCGATTTCTTAGGCTTTTCAACTTTGATGTTGGCATTTGGAACTTGTTGATCAGTGTTCTCTGACGATACTACTTCTTCTTCAGCATCAAACGTACTAAATAACTCTGTTAGTATTTCATTCGATGATTTCTCTGGAACTCCAGGTTCCGGCTTAATTTTAATTCTATCCACGCCGACAGCGGTGATTAAATTTGCAATATCGAATAAGTCTCCCATTATTGATGCTTGTTCATTTTAATAAATAATCAAGAACCAACTTTTGTTGAGATCAAATATTTACACTACACGCATTCTATCGTGTTGTTGTATGTTATATGATCATGATCGTATTGAACCAACAGTCATCACTCATCGCTAATACCAGCTAATATCATTGAAATTCACCATTGTAGTATTGTCACACGTTCACCGTTCACATATTTATGTATTGCAGTCGACATCAGCGACATCTTCGTTACTAAAATATGTAAGTAAAGAAATTTCAAAATTCAATTTAGTTGACCAACTTGGAAAAATTTTTAATTTACGAACAAATACCCGAATGAAATCTGAAACTACGATTAAGAAGTTGCATATTATGTGTGTATGCATTATGCATATTCAAATAATACTTACAGTAGAGAAAATACTTGTATATAAGTACATATTATCTAAGAACTAAAATTTTCGTGAACTTTTTCAATTAGAAAATAATATGTTTTCCAATTAGGAGATCTAAATATACGTATAGGTGTTGATTGAAATTATATTTAAGGGTTATATTTAAGTATAGAACAACGAAGAAATATTACCTTTTTTTTTATTGTATGCCATTATCACAAAAAATGATACCCCCAATTGTTTATATACCATTGTATTCTATCAAAGATTTTGCAACATGTTATTAGTATGATTGTGATAAATTATTAATGATGTACACGCACATGAATATACAATGTACAGATATATTTATTAATTAATATATAATTTTCTAAGTTCGTATTGAGAATAAATCGAATAAAGATAGAACAATGAATGAATATATATATATATATATATATATATATATATATATATATATATGTGTGTATACACACACGCACACGCACACACACACACACACACACACACACGTACTTAATTCATAATGTTATATTTGAAATGTACAAGAAATTAGATATGAAATGAAAAGTAGTACTGAATAATGAAAATATGTTAATGATCTTGGGTGTAATATAAGATAGAGTGTATGAAAGTCGAAAATTCAATAATATGATTCCTACACGATGTTGTGCTTCATCAGTTAAACGAGTACATATTAGAATGAATCGTAACATGTATATTAAAAATCTTAAAAGTATCGATAAGAACTTTGTACTCGACGTTTGTATTTACGATCTTAAATGAAGAAACAATCAATTATTTTCATCGCGGGAGCGATGTTCAGGTGCAATAGTGTATTCTCTAAACCGTTTCTTTTACTTAAACTTAAAGAGTTTAAAAACAGTTATTTCGCCATGTGGAACTTCATATTCTTACATTAACAGACAAATTAACGCAATGTTTGAATCATTTACAAATATAGTAACTAGCGAAAAGGCAAAATTGTAATGAACTACATCCTACTTTATTAGCTTCTAAACCCTTGAACCCTACAACAAATAATTCTTAGATTGTATGTTATATTATATATGATAAATATCTATCAGTCACAATACATGTTGAATGTGAATTTTCTTGTGTATGTACGTCAGAGATCTGCGGGTTCTCGACATTTCGAATTCGGTTCGGATCGGATCGGGCAAAATCGAGCGGGCTCTCAAAAGTATATGAAACTCTTCGGGATCTCGAAAGTATCCGCGTATCCGATTGCTTACCTACGAATGTATTGAGATCCTGAAACGATCTGATAGAACTAAAATGCAGAACCGAAAAATAATATAGATATAGAACCCTAACCGTAACAGATATAAGCCGGAATTGATATTCTCATAACAGTTATAAAATTATTTTCATTCTTCATAACTGTTTCAATCACAACCGATTTACAAATAACAGTTTGAAACAGTTATTTTCAGAAACTTTTCAGTCCCTGTAATTTATACTTCCAACCATCGCACTCTACATAAAATGAATACACAGATTACATGGACTAAGGAGAAAAGATACAAATATAAGTACAGATTATATTTACAAAATGAAGAAAATTAGTTTTTACACCACAAAATTCATTCTTAATAAATTTGTTAAAAATTTGAATAGTTCTTAAAAAATTGAGTAAAACGTAGTCGTAGACCATATTATGCATCATACTTGTCGTTATATGTCGTACGATTATGATACATTCGAGATTCCGATAGTTCGCGGGATAGTCTGAGAGTTTCGAGATCCCGAAAAAGCTTAGGCAGCTGGATACATACATACTTTCGGGATCCCGATACGTATCATAATCATACTTTCGGGAGCCCGCGCTATCTCTTTCGATTTCTTCTGACCCGATCCGAGAGTCAGAAATCCCGAGATTTCCGGGAACCCGTACATCCCTGATGTATGATACATTACATACATAAGAAAATGTATATATACATGCATACGCACGCGGACGTGTCAAATAAATGTAAAATGATTAAATAGAAACTTAAAAATTCTAAGCGACCCCATGTATTGTTTGTGGAAATGATCTAACAGAAGAATAGAACGTATCGTTTCGTTTGAAACCTGTGAAATAAAGTTGAAATTGGATTCATTCGCACAACATTTGATTTTGGATGATTAGTAATGTACATGTGAAATTCAAAAGATGAAAATCAATTATCAATGTATTCAATTTTTCATTGATGACGTACTATTACAATAATGTTAATCATAGCCAAAAACAGGTGGCTAGAAGAATTCCAGCATTACTCGTTAATTGAATGCAAATGCCTATTGTGTCTGTTAATTTGTTATCTAATAAAACGAATAACTTTTCCCTGTTTTATAATCACATTGTATACACAATATACACATCAGTTTCTTCAGTAATATTACTAATTTCCTTTAACTCATAAAAGCGCTAAAATTTTCCATGGTGTGGAATATATGAACATTACAAACCCTAGATTAGTTAAGTCTAATAATTTTATGTGTACCTACATATCTATATGCAGTTTGCGACTCGAATATTCACAATTATACTTTTGCTTAAATATTCTCGGATACGTTATGCATATTACGAAGTGCTGCTCTCACGCGTCACGCTTATCTACCATGTAGCTATAGCAAAAAGCATACAAATAACAAGAGAACCGATAATGGTACTATCGTATGTATTGGACATAACTAAACTAGGGTTAAGTGGACATTAATTTTATTAGTATTGCAATAAAATTAAAATTGAATATTCTTTCCATTAGATTTCTATAACTTATAGCTGTAAATCTCTACGCATTTCCGTCATCGTTATATACTAATGACTAGACTTCATGTTCTGTTGCTATTTGTACTTTTTGTGTAAAGCACATTTTCTCTGTTGCCTTCCTGATTAGTCCAATGATGTGGACGACACAAATTTATGAATGTGCAAATAGCAACATTCAGTTGCAGGTACAGCTTGTTACGCTTCAGACAAAACTATTCTGAAAACTTGATTACAGAGACCAGTATGAGCAAGTATCTTACCACTCCGCTACTCATGATATGTTGTGCATTTGTAAGAATACTTAAATATATTTATATCGTTTGTTCTAATACTGATCGCGCATGGAGAAATTTTAGGCCACGAAGAGAAATTATATTCGAATAAATTTTTCTTCTTCTTTCGTGTGCCAACGATTCAAACATACAAAGCCTTGAAAAATTGGTAGAATTCTTATAGCTTGTACCCGCAGACTGGTATGCTACATGAGTCATGTCATTTAGTGCAGTTTGCGATTGATTATCGCTACCAGTCGTGGATGATCGTGTATAAAATACTGTAGGAGTGAAAATATAAGAATGTTAGTTTTACATTTTAAAGGTACAATGTGTATCTGTGTGTGAGTGCGTGTGTGAGAAGGAAGAGTGTAAAGTTTATGTAAAGATCGACGAGAAAATATCGAGATTGATTAGATTGATTGATTCAAATGAGAATCAGAGCGAGCGAACCGCGACGGTACTGCGTGACGTGAGAAAGAGTGATAGACATTGACGTTTGTAATTGTGAAACGTTTGAAATTAAATTATTTAAAAATTCTACAATACTATAACAGAAATCATATTTATAATGTAATCATTTTCTATCACAAACTATGGAATACTATGAGAAGAAGGCTCGCACGGTCATTGTAACAGGCTCTCTGCATACTGCGCAAGTTGTCATGCCAGGAGCACACTTAACACAAGCTACTATATGTCCACATGGTAAAAATACTACTCCTAACTCTCCATTGTAACAAATTTTGCACATCCTTGCATCATCTATGGGCTTATTGTTTTGCATTTTCGCATTCGATAGATCTTCTATGCTTCCTTTTACGGATTCTGTGACAGATCCGATGCTTTCTACGCCACTATCCCCGGAACAGGATTGAGAACTCGGACCAGGATTACTTTCCACTTCTTCCTTCATTTCTACATTCATCAATACAGGTTGAACTTTCTTAATAAAACTTGGTAGATTCATCTGCATTGTTTCCTAGAACAAAATGACATAATAACGATGATCTATGTACAGAGAAAATCGAAAATTTAACATTTTTCCACATACCTCTTTGGATGGCGGCGATATATGTTGACCCGTTACTTTATTAACATAGTCCTGACCTTTAACCATCAGCAAATAATAACATTTCGAGAACCATTTTGCGTGTTGTTCCCAGGGGTCATCTTCCAGTTCCCAATCTTTCAAACCACCGCCGCAATGATAACACAGAGTTTGATCACCTTTACCGGTGTAATAAAAACCAGCATCCGCTAATTGTTCTTTAGTTTGCGCCATAATTTTTGGCCATGTTTCAAACGTCCGTAGTCTAGCATCGTGACTGGCATATTCGGGATGCACTGGTCCTTTAGGTCTTCCTAAACCTAAATAGCTTAGTTTTGCTGTACTTGGTAATTGTAATTCTGATGTTAAATTATGATTGTCCGGACCAGAAGTAGGTCTATATTCTACTCCGTAAGGGCCGCATACATCTCTACTCCTTGGCCTTGGTGGTAAAACCGTGTTAGGATCTACTCCGATCGGAACATTGCCACAATTAATTTTTCGAATAAATCTGCATCTTGCCGACCAACGTTGATGATCAACCATCGGATTATCACCTTCTACCCATTGACATATTTCCACGTGACATTCAAAGCATTTTACTTTATCGCCTTCACCTGCATAATAAAATCCAGCAGCCGCAAGTCTTTTAGGTTCTACAATGTACGGCACAGGCCAATTTTCGAAACTCTGCAGTCTGGCTTGTTCAAAGCGATAATCAATGGTATCTACTTCATCGTTTAACGAATGAGTTGTAGGAGGGGTTGGTGGTGTTAACTGCGAATTTGCTGAAGACTTAATACTCGAATCACTTCCCAACTCTCTACGATGTTCAAGAATACCAGTCATTGTGTTTAAGCTTTATCCTTGACTATTTCGAAACCTATGGAAAATATTGAATTTAATGTATCTAATGATCCATCGTTATAGTTGTTTAAAAATATCATTTACAATCAGTTGAATTTTTGTTCCGAATTAGACTCTCGGTAGTAATTTCAGTTTCGTATAATGAAACTGCGTGATATATGGCACCGACATGTATGACGTAGCGCGCAATGTCGACGGACGCACGATTATGCTGCACATTTATGGAAAATTACTTGCTTTTGTACACACAGGCAATGCTGAGATATTGCGCAGGTTTTCTCGCGCATGCGCGTCCAAAACAGTAACGTATCTATATTACGACCGACAAGGTAGCAGAGCTCTGTGGCAGTTATATTGGCGGGACGAGAGATACGATACGGAACGAGGGTCCTACGTGTTACAAAATATACACAAATACGTATGTTATATATTCATTTTTCAGAATCAAATCATACTAATTTTTAAAAATTTTACTGGGTAACCAAGATACCCTTTTTTATCGAAAATTTTACTTTACTGATGCTAAAATCTCCGCGCATGAGCAAGGAAACCTGCGCAATATCTCAACACTGCACACAGGGAACAGAAAGAAAGGGAATAGAGAGAAATAGAGAGCGCTATTTTAGTAAGTGGGAGTTGCTAGGCTGGTCGTGATGCCGTTAGGATTCGTGAATGACGAAGTATCACAGACTTTTCTCACACAGCTTCGTAACGTCGAAATAACGCAACCTACATATCACACACAACAAGAACTTCCCAGAACGGGCTGGGGCTCTCGTTTCCTACGATTAGTTCTCAGAGATACATATAAACGCGCACACAAGGACAGCTGTAATACGGAGTCGCTGTTTACCACCCTGTGCGACGTTGCCGCTTGTATGGCCCGTATTTTAACTTCTCTTGTTGCATTACACCAGTGCGAGCTCATGGGAATGAAATGTATCGACAAGGGCGTAGCAACTATTTCTCGTTGTTTTGTCAAGTTGTAATATTTCATGAAATATTCTAAACGTATAGTATTTTCTTTATTTTCATATTATTCCTGTGACACGTACGCGAACAATTGAATGCTTCTTTTTTTATTGAATTCATGAACAAATTTTACATTAAATACTTGTTCTAAATAATATGTGTGTAATTAATAACTTGCTAAATTTATTTGTATAAGTGTAAGTAGCTACATTATATTGTATTTGTTGTATTGTTCGAGGTACCAGTAGATACGTCAATTTGTACTAAGAATGTCGTATGTCGTATACTATCAAGAAAATACAGTTTACATAGGAAACCAAACCGGTTTGCTACGGCTCTGAGCTGGAAATCTACAGTGAATTCCTTTCTTCCCCCTTCCGGAACACACACTTTTGTAATGGTCTTTTCGTGTGAAATGAAGCTACAAATTAATCATACCCACAAATCCTGGAATTAGTGGCAATGAGATATTACGCGATAAGGAAAAGAGTGGATGAATGATTGCTTTTCAAATACAGTTTAAAGATAACGTTTTCATAGATACATCTATTTAAAAACGTTTTCTATGCTATATTGCACCTTCATTTGAGCAATCGTTTAAAATTATTCCGCATTTCGCAGATAGTAACTAATCCGTCTTTGTATGAAAATATAATATTTATTTGTGTATCGAGTCATATGAAAATTAACAAAACTGTGAACGTAAAACGCCTATGATGGAGCGAAATCTTTTATTTTTCCCTGAACTTTCACATCTGTTTAATTCGAAACATCTGGCAACGTCGTGCTGGGGAACAACAAGGCAAGCACAGAACGGAAATTGGATACGAGCAGTACAAATCCAAACTGGCCAATTGTTTGCATAAGGAAGAAAAGTTTGGATTTGCCATTATGATTATGATTTTTATCTTTGAATAGTTCGATTTTTACATTACATTCTACTTAAGAATCAGCCAAAAGGTTGAATTTGTTCGTGAACATTCTTAAACTCGTGGGAAATACTTTGTCGTTAGTAATTAACGCAAAATTATTTCATATTTAATATTATTCTCAAACCGATATGACTTCTCACCCGTGCTTATTTTGTATACAAATGATATACATGTAATCATAAGTAACATACCAATTTCAAGATTAACAGGAAAGTCTTGGTGAACACACATGCACTTTGTTCTTGCTTTGCTTCTTATGATCAGGTGATTAATTCTTCCGTTAATTGGTAATAGTTTCACGAGAGCACAGAAAGTAATTAGTTTTTTTTATCGAGTACTACATTATTTTATTTCGTTTAAACGATATTATTGCGATAATTTAATAAAGAGTTCATTTACACCCTGTTTGACTTTCACTGATTCTTGATAGTTTTTGAACACAATAACAGCTAAAAGCAATGGCTTCTACTTACTTCGCTGTGCTTCTTCGTCACAGCCAGTCCCAGTCCCAGTCACAGTCCCCACTCGGGTTCGATCCGATCAAGGCATTTTACAGAGCAGCAACTACGTACAGTAATGCGTTCTCTCTCCCGCTCTCTTTCTTTCTCTCTCTCTCTCTCTCTCTGTGACCGTCTGTCCCTTCTGCCCCTCCCTCATTCGCTATCTCTGTTTTCAACTACGCGTGTTTTAGTTCAATGCGTACATCTAATAGAAATTTATATATTTTTCAAACTGTATACGGAAATGCATATGTTCGCTCTATCATAAAATCAATATTATTGATAGCAAGTATTATTATACATACTCAAATGATTTTTCAATTACTTTTTTATGTTTTGCAAATCGAAGTATTACAAATTAAATAATGCAAGAGAAAATATAATATAGAATGATAGAAATTATATCACTTTCGTACGTCTTAGAATGTAAATAATATTATGTATGCAGTTATATGTTTATGGAAATACTCGATCGTTGACGCGTGAGATTCAGCACGTAACCAAGTTTCGCACGAAAGAAACTTTTCATGATAAAATTGAACTGAAATTTCTTGATCTTGCAATTCGATCACGTTTCCTTCTTAATTACTTCGGTACATGCAATTAATTCTTAGAATGAATCTTGATTACTGTTTGTAAAGTCATGTAGTGTTTCAACAATGAGTCAGTTTATTAGAATACATATTTATACATAGTAGTGTCATTAGATTGTTTTGAGTAGAATGAATTTATTGAATGGTAGAAAAGACTAATGGGAATGCGATTATTCTTTAGAACGACATAAACATAAACATTCATTATGCCCTTTGTTATAAAAATAATTAAGCAACAATGGTTATTACAATCTAAATTTGTACTTACCTTCAGAAAATGCGAAGTTAACACCACACATACTACAAGCGACTAAGCTGCCTTAAAAACTATCATGGCATTATAGCTTAAGTATGACGCATAGTTTGAATTATCTTTCGTTTATCTTTGAGTATACTGTACGTTAAGAAAACGTGTGTAGAAAAAAATATATATACATATTTTTTACACATGATAGATTATGATTATTGCAGTATTGCTAAAGCATCGGATGATAATATTTTTTTTTTATATGTTACTCCTACTGTTTCGCATTGTAACTAACTTTGTATGAACATATTTACATCGTCGATATTCCTTGAACAATGAAATGAAATATTCCCTAAACAATGGTAAACATTCTTCTGGAATACTGTACAAGAAACGTATTACAATTTAATTCACGATAAAAATGTACGAACAGTAGCATGAATTTCTTGTCGACACATTTGACAGTGGGTAAGGGACACAGCACAGTGAATACAAGTTGCCAAATGTCCGCATGGTAAAAATACAATAGCTACTTCTCGATCCATACAAATTTTACACAAACGAGCTTCCCTCAATGTCCTATTTTCTTCCTCCAAGGATGCTAAAACAAGTATAGTAACAGTGACTGTCATGCTTAGATATTGTATACATTGAAGCAATAAATAATATTATTAAGAAAGGTCGTAAACTATCGCATATAGAAACTTGGAAAAATCTAATAATTTTTGAGAGCTGAAACTATTCAAGTTTCATTGTTGTCACTTACCATTTTCTTCCACGTTTACATCCTTCTTCTTTTGCAAAGTATTGTTATGTATATCAGATGGTTTAGAATTCTCCTTTTCGTCCGAGATTGGTTCATTGTTTTCCTCATTTAAGTCTTGCCGATGATTAGTTGCCTCGTTATCGTTGCAACTTTCTTTGTGGTTGTCGTCTTCTTGCTTCGATATTCGACCATATAATCTAGTGATTAAAGTATGTTTGTAAGTCATGCGAGTCATAAAACCTATTAGTACTTATTATCCTATATTGTCAGAAGTAAGTTGGTTGTGCAGCTTTGTTATATTCATGTACATGTATTGCGGGTCACACGAGATACCGTTTCGAACACGAAAACGAAAACTTTGCAGTGCGAGCATTCGTGTAAAGTATCGAACATCTAGATTTACTAAATAATTCACATACAATCGTTTCGACGACAAATCGTCTTCTCTTTGGGGAGAGGAATTCGTATGTACAGTTTCAATTTCTTTTGCTTCTATCACTTCTTGCACGGTGGATGAAGCTGCACAAGTTGGAATGGAAGGTGTTTCTATTCGATTTGTACGTTCGTCTTCGGGTACACCCTCAAAAATCTGTACAAGTATGAGGTACAATTTATAATCTTTTCTAGATACGTATTGTACAAATATAACCAAATAATACTTACCGATGAAAGTAACGGTGGTCTGTTATCGATGCATTCTTGAATGAATTTTCGTCCTCTTATAAGATTTACAAATTCGCATTTAGGAAACCATCTTGCGTGCTCTGTCCACACATCATCGCTTATTTCCCAATCTCTTAAACCACCATCGCAATGAAAACATCTGACGAGGTCTCTTAATCCTATTATGATTGTCATTATTTTGTATTTAAATGTATTCGCGGCAAATACAAAAATATATATATAATATAATATTATATAATATACATATATAAATACATAATTATTCGTATTGAATCTAATGTTTACCTGTGTAAAAGAAGCCTGCTCTGGCCAATATTTCTGGAGTTTGTTTTAGATTTTCCGGCCAACCATAGAAAGTACGTAATCGTTCTTCGTATGTTGCATGTTGCAGTTGTTTTGGAGCTGCATGAGTTTGAATCCCTAACTCTGTAAGGCTCAACGTTGTACCAGGCATTAACTTTACATTGTTTAGATATAAGGTGTCTAGGGAACAAGAGGGTTATAATGAAATAATTGTTGTAGATCTACAAAACAATCTCTCTACAAATGAATAACGTACCATCTGTGTCTTGATGTAAATAGAAATCACATTTGGGAAAATGCATTCTGTGTTCTTTGTCCGGATCATCGCCGGATTGCCATGTATTCAAAACACCTTTACAATATTCGCACTTTACCTACAAATTGAAAAAACTAGCGTGTAATGTATATAATGCGTAAATACCTGATAATTTATCAGATATTGCAGTACTTTAAATATTCATTACCGCATCTTCTCGTAAAAGATAGTAAAATCCAGCTTTGGCTAGCTTCTCAGGCGATACGATAGAAGGAATTGGCCAACTTTCAAAAGTTTTTAGCCTTTGAAAAAATGTGTTAAATTCGCCTTGTTGATCATCAGAAAGATCTCTATCTCTACCACTGTTTCTTGACAGTAAGTTGGTGAACGTTGAAGTTAATTCATAGTAAGTGCTAGATCTTGGTACTAATGGAACGTTGAAAGTATGCGAGTGTTGCAAGTTGATGGCAGATGGGATCTGGTTCTGAATAAAAAAGCAATCAGGTGCAGCTTCGCGGTGACGAGTAATAGCTTGATCGCCATAATTCCAATCAGAGATTTCTATTCCGCATAAAAAACATTTTACTTTTAGAGCTTGTCCAATGTAATAAAATCCTGCTCTTGCTAATCGTGTAGCATCAATAGGGGCATTCGCTGGCCACTCTTCAAATGTCTGTAGTCTATTTTCTTCGACGTTCATTTTGAAGCTTTGATTGTTAATGTTTGTTTTATTTGACGGCAAACATATTCTACATTATATTCTAAATGTATAATATTTTTATACTTTTTACGATATGCAAACAGACCGAGATATTACTTGCTCGTCTTGTAAGCACTGCGCGTTTGATTTGGTATGGTATAAAGTAAAATTTAGAGATTACTGTACACGTGTAGAGTGTAGTGTGTAAATACGTAAATACATATTATCAGTACCAGACTACTTACTTATTAAATAAATACATAAATACACAAGTGTTTACGCGCACTGTAATTGCTGCGCGTGCGCGACATATGTAGGTATATATACAGGGTGTCTAAAAATTCCTTCAACATTAGGAAATGGACAATTTCCTGCGGTCATTTGAAGTGACATTTTTCTTTTGCAAAATGTCCACCGTAGCTTCGTGTAGAAGTTATTAAAAAAATACGGACCAATCAGAGCACAGCTATAGTGAACGGATTCCGGCTCGGCGACAGATCCCGCTGAGCATCGAGTTGCTGTTGGACGAGCCAGAGTCCGTCTGCTGTAGCCGCGCTCTGATTGGTCCGTGTTTTTCGTTAATAACTTCTAAACGACTAAACGTCGCTTCAAATGACCTCGGGAACCGCCCATTTCAGAGTGTTGAAGGAGTTTTGAGACACCCTGTATATAAATGTATCAGGAACAGGAACGTATCTACTTTGTTCAAGGCGCTAAATTTTGAAAAATATGTATTTTGTTCTTTACAAGAATATAATCATAAAAGTAAAATCAGATAAAAAGAGTAGCTAATTTTGAGAAGAAAGTAACATGACCGTATAGATCGAATAAAGGAAAATAAGAAAATAAGCAATTTTATTGAATGCGACAAAATAATGGAGAGCCCTGATGCCCTGATTTTCAACACAAGTGTGCCGGTTCTGTTATCGCGACGAATTGGAGTTTGGAACTGAGATTTATCGCCACGTCAATGTACAAGAAGAATACAAGAGGAATTAAAAAGAAAACAAGTTTATTCTATCGATCAATTTCCTTATGTACATATACCTAACTCAGGCCTTATTTTTAAACAGTGATTAAATACAACAGGTGCGGCTATACTTACTTCATAGTAAATACAATGACGCTATTAAAAAATACAAGGAATGTAAGTCATTAAACCTTCAACTGTTTATAAATGATCGAGTCAGCAATGAAACAGTCACTTTCATAATGAAATAGTTAATGTGAAACAGATTACATAACGATTTTGGTTTTTTAGAATGATTGATAAAAATGCGAATAATTTATCAGTTTTATGCAAAAATGTAACATTACTTCTGTAAAAACTTTGTCATCGTTCGTGAATATTTTCTTTCAGATACCACTGATTTGTCTGCGATCGTATACTTCCACAGCAAAATTAAACGATGTAGTCGTAGTCGGTGCAGTTAGAACACCTATGGGGTCGTTTCTTGGAGGTTTATCAAGCGTATCTGCACCAAAACTTGGAGCTGTTGCTATACAAGTGAGGATTAATATATGTATATGCGCATGATTTTGTCCACGAACGATTAACAATCCCATTTACAACTCATAACGATTAAATTACGATTAGGCTGCGATCGAACGTGCTGGACTCTCTAAAGAAGAAATTAAAGAAGTATACATGGGAAATGTTTGTCAAGCTTTTTTAGGTCAAGCACCAGCTAGGCAAGCTACATTGTTTGCAGGTATCAGTTTTCCAGTGCTAGTTTCTTTGTATCTTATCGATTGTAGCTGGTAATGAAAATAATGTACGTAATGTTAAAATAGGTCTTCCTAAATCCACTGTATGCACAACGATTAATAAAGTTTGTGCGAGCGGTATGAAAAGCATTATGCTTGCTTCTCAGTCTTTACAATGTGGACATCAAGAGATCGTTGTCGCCGGTGGTATGGAGTCAATGTCGAATGTACCATTTTATCTCGCACGAGGAGAAACTAGATACGGTGGCATGAAACTTGAAGTACGACAAATAATTTGAAATGTATATTTGTAACAATTCACATTATTTAATTAGTTTATTCGATGTTATTTTATTTTTATGTACTTATTCGACAGGATGGTATCGTATTTGACGGTTTAACTGACGTTTACAACAAATTTTCTATGGGCAATTGTGCAGAAAATACTGCTAAGAGATTCAACATTACTCGTACAGAACAGGACGAATATGCTATCGGCAGTTACAAACGTAGTGCGGCAGCTTACGCAAACAAAATATTTCAGGCTGAACTTGTTCCAGTGAATGTACCGCAAAGAAAAGGCAAACCCGATATAGTATTTACAGAAGATGAAGAATACAAAAGAGTCGATTTTGCCAAGTTCTCTAAACTGAGTACAGTTTTTCAGGTATAATTTGGAAATCTAACGACAAGCGAATAATTGGGTAGCAACTTAATTTTCTTGCAGCGATTTATCATAGAGCGTTAATTTATCGTAGAAGGATAATGGCACTGTAACCGCGGGAAATGCATCGACTCTAAACGATGGTGCAGCTGCATTAGCATTAACTACAGCAACCATTGCTGAAAAAATGAATCTGAAACCTTTAGCACGAGTTGTCGCGTTTCAAGATGCTGCGACCGATCCTATTGATTTTCCGATTGCACCGGCGTTCGCGATCCCCAAGGTAAGCTATACCTGGAATATACATATATACAATATGCTATTGTGAAATTTTCAACGTATTATATTTTCGCTAACCGGATGCATATTTATTTGTAGTTGTTAGCAAATGCAGGAATAGATAAAAATGACATAGCTCTTTGGGAAATTAACGAGGCATTCAGTACAGTTGTGATTGCAAATCAAAAAATGCTTGATCTTGATCCCAGCAAGGTGAACGTTCACGGTGGCGCCGTATCTCTTGGTCACCCTATCGGGTAGATATTTATTCGATTCAAAACCTATACATACATTAAAGAAATCTATCAAGTCTGTCTGTCTATTAAACAATTTTAGAATGTCTGGAGCTCGTATCGTGGTGCATTTGGTACATACTTTAAAGCCCGGGCAGAAGGGTGTTGCGTCAATTTGTAACGGAGGTGGTGGCGCCTCGTCGATTTTAATTGAAAAGCTGTAAGTCTTTCGTTGAGTTGACGAGTTTTACTTAACTCTTTTTGACTAAAGGACAAAAGCTATATGCTAGCCTGTTACATTACAAGCAACGAGATGATTGCCTAAGAACGAAAACGAATAAGTTTTACAATAAATTTCGATTAGGAACGATTACTATTGTGCATTTTGAGAACGATTAGATATTATATTGGCTGTGATACATGCGTCGACTGATATTAGCTTTTGGCCATAGCCGCTAGACAATATTTTTATACATATAGAACCAATTGCGAAGAAGATATTTTTTTACCGTACATAAAAATGTGTAATTTAATTGTTGATTATATTTAAGAACATTGTCCTTTTATGTCAGATTTTTACGGAAAATAAAGTATATTATATATACAATAAGGAAGAAAGCATGAAAGTTTCTTTGATAGAATAAAGGTTTTTCTCTTTCATTCTATAGGTGTCATCCAATATCTTCTCCACCCACTCTAACATTGTACACGAAAAATCCATGTTCACTTTGTGATGTTTTAAAGAATGAATTGCGAGCAAATTTTTGTGATCGTTATCGATTGCAAGAAGTTGACATTACAGCACCAGGAAACGAACGATTTTTTGAACTCTACAAATACGACATTCCAGTCCTTTTTTTAGAGGGTCAGTTTCTTTGCAAGCATCGTTTAAATTCAGAACTGTTAGAAAGGAAATTGAACGATTTGACATTGTGAATTAATAACGTTGAATAAAATACAACAATCGATAAATCCAAATACTCATTTTTTGTATTTTTCCATATATCGAATGAATGAATAAAATGTGTCAATTGTCTGTACATATACATCGATTAATCGTGTCACGAATTTACTTGTATTCCGTTGGACGCACGGAACTGATAAAGTATACAATAATAATAGCTGCAACAACAAAGCAAAGATCACGCAGTACGGTTTTATTGCATTTAATATTCTAATTGTAAGTTGTATCGTTGGGTAAATGTTGGAGTTTGCTCGACCGCTTTCGCCTGTAAGTAAGTATATATATATACTTGTTCTCTCTTTGAGTTGGCTATTCTTTTTCACCCTTTCCCTATGCATTGCCTCTTTCCTCCTGATTCCCTTTCTCTCTGCCATTGGGTCTATGCATACGCTCTTTCCGATGGATAAGCAAGCGAGCGGTATATACGTAGAGATGGAGGCAAGCCAGCAAGCAGACAGGCAGATAGGCAGGCAGGCAAGTCAGGTAAAGCAGGCCAGCCAAGTCAGGGCAGCCAAGGCAGGCAGACAAGCGCAGCACGCGTATACGTACACACGCACACAAGCACGCACGCACGCACACAGACAGACAGACACACACCCACCAACATATTTACACCGAAGATCAGTAGTGAATTGGTGAATGCACGCATCGGACTCTCCTTGCCGACGTTCGTTCTTTCTCAGTGCGTGCCTTACTAGGATACCGTGAAGTATATCTCACTCGTTTCGTATCATCTACGTGGCGCGTTGTAGCGAATGCTTGGTCGAGTTCCCGGACAAAGTGCATACGCGTTGAACAAACCTGCTGAAAGATAAACATGTGTTCATTGAAATCTCTTAAATTCCTATACGAAACGAAACGGTGGTTGGCTGGTTGCTGGTTCGTTGCTACGATAGTGCCATCCAAGTCGGTCGCGAGTGCCCTATGTACCTGATGTTTCTCGAGCGACCACCGCGTTGACCAGTGCCAAAAATAACAGACCAATCGAATTCAAAAGTGGAGCTCGAACCCGCACCGCTCAACAAACGTACTTACGCACCGTGGTGATTTTCGATCGATTTTTCGGATATGTACCGCGAACACTGCAAACGAGACCGAAGAATCGTGATCGATCAAAATAATAGATGAAAGTCTATTGGAGAATCTCTTGCGCAGTCGATTCAATCGATCGCGAGAATCCCATAGATCGAGGAAATTCCATTGGATCGTGCTATTTAAAATTGAAACACCGGGACAGTTTTATTTGCGAAAAGCGATAATCAGATCCACCAAAGTTTTCTCTGAATTGCCTAACCAAGGCCTAAACCATTATTTATTGGAGTTTATCGATGCGCAGGGAGGAAATGAAGAACAAGAACGGTATAAAAGTTTTTTTTCTGTTTTGACGGGCACGCTTCTGGCCGAGCAAGTGAGTTTTATAATATTTTTAGATGGCGTTATGTTCGCGCGATCTCGATCGGTTTACGAATTTCCGAGAAACCCGTTAATATAATATAATACGAGTATACCCGTTAATATAAGTGTTAATACAAGTGCATTTATTTTGTACAATGCAACAACGGATATGTGAAACCGTGAAACGCAAGAAGGAGCATGCGAGTTTTGTGTTTTTTTGTGCAGAACTCGATCTTTCGCGAATGTAATGATAGGATCTTAAATGAAATAATTGCCTATACATATAGTGGTGTCTCGGTGTTTTTGTGTTTTCTGCGCGTCCAAGGAAATTTTAAGGAAAAATGAAATCTTGGCCTGCTAGCACGATTGTACGTTGCGCCAACGACTCTATCGACGACGCAAGACTTTCGATCTGTGGACGATCTTTTTGAAAATTCAACGGAATTAAGGGTACGCCTATTAGCTTCTTTAATGTTCATAACAGAGTATAACATAATATAACATAACGTTACATTACATTACATAACACAACATAACATAACATAACATAACATAACATAACATAACATAACATGTGTATTACACATAAGTATATTCGAGTGGCTTGTAAAAAATAACAATCAAAAACAAGAACCAGATTAAAAATAGTTGTGATCGGTATACATATACAATAAAGTACGTGTAGGAGTAGTTGGCCTTCGAGTATGTATCAATAGTCGTCGCGCATCACACTCCTATATCGGAATATCGTAATATTTGTTTGTACTTTTGCACCGCATCGCGTTTTTTCCGGTTTTCTTTCAAGTATGCAAGAAAACAAAGTCAGGAGCGGGGAGGACCGATTTTATGTATAAACCGATTACCAAGTAAGTAAGTACTTACTATGTAGTTGCTCCGATGTCTCGTTGCAAAATAAGCGAATATCGCGAATGAAACGCGTTTGTGCGGTACAACGTTGATAAGATAAACACGGGTGAGAACGAATTTGTTGGAAACCTCGAAACCGACGTATTGGTTAATTTTCGTGCGCTGAATCATACTTTCACGGTATGTACTTGGATATTTTTGTTAAGTACGAGTACGAGTTCCCATGGGTTTGTCTACTGTGTACAGTCTCTACACGGCAAAGTCCGTTACCGTTACTTTCTGCGACCTACTTGACTTCGGGGTAAAAAGCCGTGAAACAAAGTTTACATAAATAATGTATATTCGCGTTATATATTATCATTAATTTGTCACATCACGAAAGATGAGACGAAAAAATGAATTAAGATTGTTGGTAATTTTATATGTATACGTTAGCCCGAAACTTCTATTTTTGGTCGAAAATATCTCGAGAGCCCTACTACACGCGTCATGTTCGGATGGGTGCACTCTGCAAAGAATGTCGAGTAAAACAATAATTGGAAGAATACGTGTCTACATATACAAATGCGCAACGTCGAGAACGTTTAACGCGTGTATGCATTGAAATCGACGATGTTGTTAAATTTAGAAAATATAAAAATAGTGTTGAAAATATCGCTAAACCAATTAATGTTATCGGCTAGTAATAAAGAGGAGTAGGCAGCACTCGCTATGTCGTGCTGTAACACGTATAATAATCCTGTTGCCTTTTCTCAACGTATTTTACCGCATCTTGTTTCCAGTAACCAAGCGTGTCCGAATCAATAGTAATTTGAAAATCACGCGGGTTGCAATTTTGCAATTAGTGGAAAAGTATGTATATGTATTATCAGGTTTCTTTCTGGGTGTCCATCGACTCAAAACTCAAAACGAATACATATTCTCGAGGCGTTGTCCTGGTTCGTGATTCACGAACGAGCTATGTAGAGCCGTTGCCAGCTGAGAAGGTCCGGTTACCGGTTACCGGTTACCTGTTACCTGTTACCTGTTACCTGTTACTTGTTTGTTACTTGGACATGCGTGCTGGCGACGGACTCGTCCCAACTCGCGACGACAACGACGCGCGACGACGCGACGTATCAGCGACCGTGACAGCAGCTTGGTTCCAGTCTCTGCAGTCTTTGCAGCAGGATTTCCGGTGGATCACCGAAAAATCTTTCGAGGCTGCTCTCTTGCGTGCTCGTTGAGCGTCGATGTCACCGATTTCCTCCCGCGCACACAGTACTACACGCTGCATATATTGTACATACATACGTATACCAGATAAGCGCTATACACGCTTGCCGCTTGCATACGTTCTACGGGGTGTTTACGAACCAATGACAAAACTGGGGAGGCGAAATGTTTCGAAAAAGGGAAGAGAAAATTTTTATGTTGTTCCACAGGGCTTGGGTAAATATTTTCTACGTCGTCGTAGCCAAGATTCATCGCGACTTAACGTAATCGTTTAATCATTCCTTTGACACTGGCAGAAACAGAAAGAGGCCACTTAATTCGGAGTAAGCTATTTTCAAACGATTCAGAGAAATATGGCGAATCGGCAGTAATGTACGCGACCTTTCCTACTTATTCTCGCAGCGATCAATGAAATTGGTTATGCCTTGTGTCAGTGTCGCGTTCAACTCCGAAGTTCGTTGAACTTTTTAACTCTTTCAAATCATCGTATCGGAGAAGTTTACTGGATCCCCTGTAATTCTAATATGTAGCTTGGAGCCCGTGGAAATACACGAATGGACGCGCGTGACAAACCATAAACTCGCACACGACGAGGGATGAATAAAACTGTAGCTCCGTTCGAAATATCGATGCGACAGCAATAGCTGGCAGCGAAGAAGCTGTTTTCACGTTTCGAGAATGGCGGAGCCCTTCTTTGGAGGACTAAAAGGGCAGGGAATTCGAACGGCGAATGTCGAATGTCAAGATCGCTTACGTATATACTTGCAATTAGTGTCCAAGTGTCTACGGAAGTATGGACACGACCCTGGACAAGCAAATATTTCGGACGAGTTTCTTCGAAACAATCGATGCACGCGGATCATATGTTAGCGTCGCATCGTTAATAACGTCTAATAATAGTGTAACACCGTCGTCGAAACTCTGGCTAATTTTCCTCGAGCGTTCAGCATTCGGACGCATCTCTTCAAACGGTAAACTGGTATGCGGTCGGTACCGTTTCGACTTGGCAATTAATTGGAGCATGACACTTGGATGGATTTTTCATAATATCCTTCGGTACTTTGTGGACGGTAAGTCGTTTCCAATCAGATTAGTTGCCGGAAGTCGCGGTGGGCCTTACAGAGGACTGTTAGTCGCTTGGGAGGTGGCCCCGTCCGATTTAAATGTTATTTATTGTAAAAGAGGAACGATGTCGCTGCTCGATGATCATCGATCGGGCAACTCTTTCGAAACTTTATTCAAATCGAGTTTTCGCAAACGTGGGTGGCCATCCGATGGTGCGATCGTGCGATTCGATCTATTATCCTATCTATCAAAATTTTATTGAAATCGTGGAGATACCGTGGATCGAGTGTTCGTTGATTGGACGCATTGTAGAACAGGTTTTATTTTTCGATATTCCAACGATTTTACATTTCAAACGTTTATGTCTCGATCCTTTGTATCCTTTATATTATATGTATCCTTTGCTTGGGCCAGGCAAGCGTAGGACAGATCGAAACGACTGGAAGGAAAAACCGTAATCCCCTTTATCGTGGGAAGAGGAGTTCTATCGTTCCTGTTCGATCGGATGTCTTAACGATTAAGGATTAACGATTCACGATTAACGATTAACGATTAACGATTAACGATTAACAATTAACGATTAACAATTAACGATTAATAATTAACAATGGTGAACGGCCAACAGTTAAGGGTTGATCGGAACTAGTTGTTGATCCATAGTGAGTGGAAATGTTCTCGTTTCAGAGGTAGCCCGGTGGAAAATGGCGTCAAACGAGGACGGAGACTTAATCGATCTCGGGAACGAGGACGTGTGCGTGCCGCGGGTATCGGTTTCGGAGTTGTTGCCCGAGCAAGAGCATCTTCTGGACGTGTATCCGCCGAAGCTGGAGGAAACCCTCTCGCTGACCAGGAAGCAAGAGCAAGTGCTGAACATTAGCGACAGTACGGACGTGCTGGTCACTTTGGGTCACGACCAGGTAGTGCCTATCCGTAAGAGGATCGATGTTGTCTCGTCCGATACGATCAAGCGAGTCCGCGACATCACCAAAAATTTAGAGCCAGTGATAACGAAAACTTGTTCCGCGATGAACGAGGCGCATCGGGACACCGTAGATCACGGAAGCGCGATCTCGACGAATCTTGAAAATGGCGGCTGTCTGTGCTCCGAGGGTCACGAGTACGAAACCTTCGAGGCACAGGAGATCAGCAACGCTTTCGACTTTCTCGCGGAACACGAGGACATCGAGCTTGATCAGCTAGATCCGATATATGAGCGTTGCGATACGCTCGAGGGACTTCCCGCGCGAAGCGCCTCCGAAAACGAGGACCTGTTGAACTGCCATCGTGGCTCCTCGACGACTTTCAACCGGAAAGTACCGGACAAGCACTTTTTCCGGGACGATTTCCGTATTACCGATAGAGGCGAGTCGATGTTTCGGTTGTCGTCGGGTGATATTGCTTCGGAAAAGATAAGATGCGTTGGCTCTGTTGATCGGAATCGGGATCGGGATCGAGATCGGGATCGGGATCGGAATCAGGATCAGGATCAGGATCAGGATCAGGATCGGGATCGGGATCGGGATCGGGATCAGGATCAGGATCAAGAACTCAAACTCGAACTGGAAGAAAGCGGCGGCGGCGTCGCTGTCGTTAGGAGACGCTACGAGGATGGGTCGTTCGGTCGAACGGTGGAAAGAGCATCTTTCCAGGGAACGCAATGTAAATCGTGGACAGAAGGAGCTAATCTACGCAATGAATCCAGGAATGCGTTCTTGCGGTTCGATAGGTCCATCAGTTTGGGGGATTACAGTTCCAAACCGTCGACTTCTAAAGCTGCTCGTAGGCAGTCCAGCTTGATTCCAAGGTACGAGGATATTACGCGTGGCAGTAATTATTTACACCTCTGTACTCTCTATGTTAAACTATCGAAAAAAGTGACTCTACCGTAAAGATTTAAGCACCTCGGATAATACGGAATCTCGGTTAACCAGGATAATCGGACAATCGAGACACTACTGTGATTGATACGTTCGCGTCTTCCAACGCTACCGATTATTAAATATATGTATTATGTATGTATGTACACGTATGTATACATATCTATACCGAATTAGAACTCGCTGATTTTATTTGCGAATCCAGCGAACGAAGCGAACGAAATCACTGAATCAAACAATCGTGTAGTATTTGTCAATGGTAAATGGTAAATGGCGTCGTCGCAAAATACTCGTAACGAGGTGAGAGCTGCTTGGTGCCAGTCGTATTACGCGTTTCAATCATCGTCGAGTAAAGCATCGTGTTGTAGTTGGGTGCGCTTACTGTGACGAACCATTTTCCGTTGTTCCGTGCATTGCCTGCCGTTATTAGCGTTTCCTAGTAAATACGGATCGGTAGGGTCCGCGAACCGACTCGGCTTTCTTTTGTCCTGTTGCACGACAAATCGTGTTACCGTGAAAAATGCGATTACAATTTGAATTTTTAGGCACTGCCACGCCGCCACTGCCGCGGTGCTTAAAATCGAGTAGCATCGAGAAACTGAAAGAATATTGTATACTAGAAAAGTCGAGTTCGTGGTCGAGCCCGCGTCTGGATCGCGATAACGTGTTTACAGAAATGATTCGCAAATTGTGCGAGATACATGCATAGAGATGAAAATAGGATCGATGGCATACTCTTAACGGTGCGGTAGAAAAATCGGGAAAGGTAAAAGCGGTCTCGAACGAACATCGTATCGAATCTTTTCATTTGTAAGGGGTGTCGATTGTACTACCCACGATACGACACGACGGCGTAAATATGGATGTGGATGTGGATGTGGATGTGGTTGTGGACATGGATACGGTACGGGTACAGGTACGAGTACGGGTATTACGGTACGTAAAATCCGACCGAGTGCCAAAATATGTATCTACCTAGAAAGACATAATATTTTGTAAAGAGGCGTTTAGAACAAAATTGTCTCGATTAGTTTACTATCATTAATTTGGCAGCAAGATAATGTAACCTGAATGGTTTTCAGATTTTCTGGGGATAAAAAATTGGGCGAGGAGCCGGACGACGAGCTGGACGAGGACACAAACCCCCAAGACGGTCGTTCGGAGTGTTCGGAAGTAGACTGGTCTTGGTTGGAGGAAGTCGAGTGCCCGCAGACCGCGCTCGCGGACCCATCGTTAACGCTGGTTGCGGTTGACGCGGTTCAAGAGAGCACCGAACACCATCGAGGGGGGAGTGCATCCCCCACCCGAGAAAGTGCAAGGCGCAAGCGCGGCTGCGAGCACCGTGCTACCGATGTAGACTGCAGTGCTGTGATGTACGCCTCCGAGACGGCAAAGTCCCAGGTGGTCGATGATTCGCGATGGTCGACCACCTCCGACCAGCTGGTCGCCGATTTCGTCGAGGCGGTGATCGATCGCGATGAAGCGCCACGTTGTAACGCGAGCAACGAGACCACCCGCGACAACAACTCTGCCACCCTGGTCAACTCCTGGCTTAGAGCTTCTATGAGACGGCTGCGACACTTGAGACTACCGGACGGGGACGAACGACAATGTGGCGGCATCGATTTCGGCAATCGAGGAGGATTCGGAATCGCCGCGATCTCGAGCGCGACAACGACCGCGACCGCGACCGCGACTACGAGTGCGAATGCGACCGGGACTAGAACCGGAATCGTGAGTACGACCGCGTCCGCGCCAAACTCGCTACCGGACATAGCGTTGATCGCACCGGAGATCCTTGCGGCGCAGACCAACGGTGCTTCCGGCACGCTTCTCAGGCCATCCAGCGCTCCTGTCAGAAACGTAAACAGTCTGAACGCGGTGTCTCCCCGACGAGTTCGACAATTCGGAGGAAGCCGATCCCAGATCGGCAGGAGCTGTCGAGAATCGTCCTCCAGGCAGAGCAGCGTTCTATCGACGACCACCGGTAGCGATACCACCGCGTCGGGAACCACAACGTGTTCCAGCTCTTTTGGCGATGCTTCCACCAGTCCACCTTCGAGCACGGTGGCCAGTCCGCAGCGAGTTGCTTCCAGACGGTAAGCGCTTATGCTTTTTCATCGACTCTCTTCCATTTTTAATTGGACAACTCCGGGATGAGTAACCACCGGCTGCCATCGCACCGCCCGACCGCTTGAGAATCGAGAATCTTGAGACAAACCTTCTGGTAAGGTCCGGCTTGAGATTATTAGCCTTTTCCTTTTCTAAAATTCATTGTATTCGTTCTCATCTTACCGCTCTGTTTTAAATAATTGATTACTACCGCTTCAAACGAGAAATCTTCGCACTCGACTTCGTGTCTACTTCATACATACATATATTCCTTGCGGCAAAGCGGATCGTTACGACGATTAACCAAATAAACCGAGAACGGAACATTTTGCTTATCCTTTAAACCGGCGCGGCGCGGCACGGCGCGGCGCGAGGAAACGTTGGTAGCCTGCGTCTTAATAATCACTCGTATCGAATGCATAAAGTTAAGGACGAAAGTATAAGCGATTGAACCTCGAAGTCCTGGTGGTTAACCTTTTCTCTTCGTTTCATCTTGTAAGATAGCATCCCGTTATTTCTTCACATAGCAAAATACCGTGTTCCGGTATCCGATTATCCGATACGTTTTCTTGTGGATCAATTTCCTAATTCGGAGCTTGCGATTGAATTCGATTTTCGTTTTCGTTTTTGAAGGTGCTAAGGAAAATACATAGTGCGTCCACGACGCAACTTTGCATGCGATTTAATCAATCCTGCGGGGTTCGATGATCCCGATCGCGCGATCGTGCGATCGTTCGGAGATTGTTTCGTCGTCGATGAACCGTGTAACCTGTTGCGTAATCTACAGACAGCGCGACGGAGCAAGATCTCCCGACAAAGTCGGAAGAACGAATGAAAACAGAACCGATGAATTTCGCCGAAGAATGTCACCCGACGTGGCTTTCATGAATTTTACCGTCCATCGGACATGCTGGATCAGCACCAAAGTTTTTATAGGTTTTATAAAAAAAAACTCTGCATCGAGTAGAGGTGGCACTGGGCATCGGATACTCGCTATGTAGGTATTGACATGGTCAACGTTCTGGTATAGGTGGTTTAGCGATGCGTCGACCGAGAGAATAAGACGGTTGCTCTGTTAGCGAAGGACGATTCCATAATCGAGAAAATTCAAAGAAACGTTCGGCTCTGGAACCATGGCCATCTTAGAGAAGCAACCGTAAAGAATATTTGTTCTTTGTTGTCAGTAGCCCACGTTTCAACGGACATAGAGAATGGATCGTGTAATCGCTTCGGTTCGCGAAGAATGCGCGTTGTTTTTGGGTCAGTGGTACATAGTACTGAAACACCGCGAGACTTCGGGTCAACGGTACTGCGCGATGTGGGCTCCTGAACGGTATACATCTGTAATAATTGTAATTGCATCGCGTTTCTGTTCCTCCTCGAATTTTCGTAAGCGCGTTACGTTCGCGGTATGGGGGAAGTTCGCGATCGGCGCCGCCGCAGCTCCGCGCCGTTTCTAGTTTCTAGTTATCTCTCATGTATGTATATCGGGGGCAAAGAACAGACGAACAAACGTATTCCTATTGGTTTTGTTTTATCGAATAACATAGTTGCCTCGTACCAATTACCAGCTCGATGCAATTCTGCTATTTTGCGCATATGTTATCCAGTCGATTATTATTTGTTCCCGTAAATTCACGTTTTAAAGCCGACACGGAAACATCGGAAACGTTCAAACGAAAAAGTTGATCGCGCCCGAACGCTAATACTTGTGTAAAACTTGTGTAACTGGCCGGAATCGTGTGGGAACCGTCGAGAGCGTTGTTGCCGATCTAGACACGATTTCAAATTTTCCAGAATATTTTGGCAGACGTTACTTCGATGATCGTAACTAGGTGTTAATTCTTCTTCGTCGATTCGTTTTTGGCCTTCCGATTAGATCAAACTGAAAAGAAAGTTCGAGGAGAGCTTTAATACTTTCTAAGCTTTGAGATTGGAAAGATATCTAACTACACGCAATATACAATACATATATTGTATACATGTAGGTTCGCGGATGGTGGATGGAATGCACTCGAAACCACGGATCGAGCGGCAGGCTAGAGGCAAAACTGTTTCTTGTCGCAGAGGGTAGCATATTTCTTACTTACTGTATACCGTGCTTATGTTGGTCGCCCTTGTTGATAAGAAAGAATCGTTAAAACATACATACATATACAGCGATTGGCGTTCAACAGAGGTCTCGGGACTCGGGGGTTTGCTACTTGCCTATCTGTATGCCTGGTCTGGGTTAGATGACTGGCCTGGCCGACGAGCTGAACTCGAACAAAGCCAACGGCTCTGCACGGAAAATAATCGATAAGTAGAAATGTGCTGGCATATGTACCGGTGTATACATATGCTAAAGGTCTAATGTAAACGGTGACCGTGCGATCGTTTCAAAATACCTGTACGAATTTCTGTATCGCTGTTCAAACACGAAACATTGGTGCCTATGCTAGTGCGAGAAAACGGTGGTTGGGAGTATCTTGGCAAGCAATCCTTCCAGCTGCGGTTACCTATTTCTAGCCTCGCTTGTTGTCGATTCTTAAACTTGGGTTCTAATACTTTGAACTCGAGGACATCCCCCCTCGAATAACACTCGTTCCTCAAAGTGGGCACAAACCTCTTCTTATCGCAATTATTCTTTTTATCGTCCGATTTTTGGTCCTGTTTGTTTTTGTTGCCTATGTCAGGATTACGCGGAACGAGAACGCGAACGAGAATAAGAATAGGAATAGGAATGAGAAAGAGAACGCGAAGAAATAGAGACGCGAGAGCTGCCTCGGTCTGGCTTTTGCGGTATTATCGCCCCGTACACTGTGAACGAATCAGCTTAGAAAGGTGTTCTCAGCGACTTCAACTGTTGTACTCGTGCACTGCCTTCGTCGGCCGATATGGCACCCGGTGACACTGATTTTCCGAAAATCATTTTACGATTCTCTATACAATAAGCAGGCCGCGCAACGATCGCTGAATCGTTTTCGGTTCACCGAAATTGCATACAACCTCGAGCTTACGAAACCAACATTCACGCTGCATTCCCAAATAAAATTCCCGTAACCCAAACCACCGCCAATGGCATCGACCACACGTGAAAATCCGTCAAAGCTCAACTTCGAATACAATGCTGGCCAGAAACCAACCCAATCGACGGATAACAGACCCACAAACAAACCGTTCACGATTCCTTTGGTCCCATTATAACGATTCATCCATCGAATTTTCATTATTATCGACGCGCGACGAAAGGAAAAACGTTATTGAATCGTGCGGGTAATGATGAAAGAGAGAGAGAGAGAGAGAGAGAGAGAGAGAGAGAGAGAGAGAGAGAGAGAGAGAGAGAGAGAGAGAGAGAGAGAGAGAGAAAAGTGTCTTGCTATAAATAAAGTTTGCGATGCACTTGCACACCGCGTCGATGTATCTGTTGCAGCACGCGCAAGCGGCGCACGCCTTCTGTCTTTGCTGCTATCCTGATACCGCGGCACGGTTGCACCGACGCCGACGTATCGAATCGTTGTTGTTCATACGGCAACAAAAACCGATCGACCGATCGCAGATTCCCGACCAAGTTACAAGTTACAAGGTTCAATCTCGCTTTCGAACGATATCGTTCGGATCGCACCGGTACGGTTTTCTCCGCGCACCGCGTGCATCCTCGATCATCGGGCTTTCTTATCTGTCGCGATATTGCGACATCGATGACGCGTGTCGCAATGTCATCGAAGAATATGAAATGTGATCCCGATGGTCGCGTGAAACAAGACGAAACGAAACGAAATTTGCGCTACGCAATTGGTGAATCAACGTCCTGCCTGATTAGTCAGCGCAACCAAAGTATCATTTTTTCAGTCCGCAATATTTGTTATATGCACACATAATATCGACCCATTCGCGGGAAAAAACAAAACTGACCGATTTGTGCAAAAAGGACTGTTGTGGCTGAATCACGACGTACACAATGCCCGGCAATGTCCATTAATTTACGGACAAAATTTACGAAAAATCAATATTCCAGTTGTTGGAAGCCATATCTTATCTGAAAAGTTTCCGAATCTTTGTGCTTGCGTCATCCTAATATTTACATTACATACGATACTTCGTATTTGCAATTTGACGTTTGACGTTTGACTCGCGACGCGACGGTCTGGATTATTAGACCCCGAAGAATCGTTTGGCCCCGCGGTGCAGATACATAGACAGACAGATAATCGATCGGTAGACGTTGTCGATGGCGCAAGGTGAAATTACGCTGTCCTAGAATCAAATGGGTAACGAATTAAGAAACCATATGAACAATTTGTTCAATATTTATCTATAAATTGACATCGGCGACCTCCTCTAAACGGTTTTCTAAATCCAAACGAACAAAAGAATTTTAATCGATGACGATCAACTACTACAGCGGAAGGGTCAGTCTGGCAAGAATACACGTGCGCTATTCTGCCTATCTTTGTCATCGCGTGACTCTGTCCGTGTACAGTTATACAGCGACTTCAGACTTCAGTCGAATTCTACGTACGTACGAACAGTTCACAATGGTTTAGTAGCCAGTACTCGGTACAGTAGCTGCTGAAGCTGGTGTTGGAGTGAATGTCGATGTCGATGTCGGTGCCGGTCCCAGTGTCACTGCCACGAATCGTAGTCGAATTTCGAGTGATCTTTTGATCGTGAAAAATCGCGATTTTGGATTTTAATGCTAAATAACGCGATTGTTCAGGACCTCCAGTGAACCTTCACGTGTTATTTGAAAAGTGCAAAAAAGTGTCGTCAGTTTCAAATTATAGGTGTGTATACGTGTAGGGCTGCGGTACTCTAAACTCTAAAGGTTCGGTAGTCAGGACTTGCAAATCTCAGGCAAGTTGAATCTTGAATCGTCGACCTCTCATCGCGTTCGTACAATTCGTTAATTGGATCCAGGAAGTCGATAGTTCTAAAAACTGTCTTTTCACACGGGTACCGGGATCTTTTCGTAAGATCCACTTGCCAAGGACTACGGACGAACAGCCTGGCCGTATCAACGCAATACGTTTTTCCGTTTCTTCGATATTACATTACATCGGAGAATTCGAGAATCGATTCTGATCGAAATACCTACATAGTACATAGTGCATAAAAACTGAAAAAATTGTTTGTCATCGACTTAAGAAAGCTCCTACGATTATTGAAATCTTATCCGACGCTGGTAGCCGATCGTTCGATTCCTAAGCAGTTTCAGCTCGCGGCTATATTCCGAAAGCGTCGGTAGCCGTGCATGGCCGAAACGATGCCGGTCTATCAAGGATCACGCTTGGAGTGTCGTATTAGTCGTCGGTAGATCTCGGTAGAGCGCAGATTGGTCGCTTTCGAGATCGATCGTTTGTCGTAAACTAGCGTGTCGCGTCCCTTTGCGTCGCAACTATTTCTTTGCGGAAAAGCATTAGCGATCGTTGAAAAGCTTTGTTCTTTGGTTGCCTAACCTTTGTCAAAATCTGTCGATCAAGATCGACCGTGATTGAGTCGCGATCAATTTCGTCAACTTGCATTGCAACGAGTGCGATTTCGATCTGACTTCAAGGGTTTCGATTTTCAATTGTCGTGAAATCACGCGAAACCAATTGAAAATATTTGGAAAATCGTGCTCGAATGAGTACAGCGTGTTGCTTATTATAAATGTCAACGTGGTCGAGGAGCTTGAGAAGACAGCGACGAGGCAGAGAGGAGCCTCACGGACGGAGGAACGTTCGGAAAATCATTTCGATACACACATATACAATACATATATAAATATATGTATGTATCTCCAGAAAACGGCTGAAGAGAATCAAGAGGTTTTTCGATGGAAAATCGTAACGATAGAGGGGAGAGAACAGAGAAGAGCGAACAAGTTGTTCGGGAGGAGAGCGAAAAGCGAAGACAGAACAGAAACTCCTCGTCTTCAAGTTCGATTGTTCTTGACTCGCTGAGTCGACGCCGACGCCGACGCTGACGCTGACGCCGACGCCGACGCCGACGCCGACGCCGACGCCGACGCCAACGCCAACATCGACATCGGTGGAACCTCGACGACAAGATAGGTGTGTTTTGCACGAATTTTCATCGCCGCGCCGTTGGTGCGTTTCTTCGCGATAAGGAGAAGATGACCCGCAACTCTGCGAAAGAGTTTCGAGGAAATTAGATCGGCATCGTGTTGAACGTCGGGCATCGAGGTGAACATCGAGGTGGACATTCAGGAGGCTATCCAGCTGGACATCGAGGTGGCTATTGAGCTGGACATCGAGGCGGAAGAGCTTTGGGCTAAAGGGGTGGAGGGGGGAGGGCACAGGAAACACGGAGATCGAAGGCACAGGAAAATCGATAGGTATCGTGGAAACGGACTGGACGAGGCTCGGTCGTTGACTTCGTTGTCGTGACATGAGTACAAGATGAACCACGACCCGACGATCTGCCGGCAGTACTTTTACTGTAGTCAACGCAGGCATCGAATCAGGTATCCGACAATTATGGTGTCCAAAAACTTGGAATTGCTTTTTTTCTAAATTTATACATATACAGCAATCCCTGATATCGAAATCCGGATATACAAAGTTGCTCCGTTGCATTCCCGGTTTTCCTGGTAAAAACAAGCTATCGTAAGCTACGTAAGTACGAGAGAGAGAGAGAGAGAGAGAGAGAGAGAGAGAGAGAGAGAGAGAGAGAGACAGAGAGAGAGAGAGAGAGAATAGGTTATGCGTTTTCTCTTGAAAATTGAAAAATTCTAAGAATCTAGTCGATGCTTGATCGATTATCGCGTATACGTCTGGAAGTGGCGTATCTGCTGATACAATATCTTGTGCTGCATAACCTCTGTAGTACATATTTTGTAAGCAAACTTCGGCAGGGGATCTAAAAACGCGGCGGTATGCGGTACCAGTAGGCGATACTACCCACGGCGACAAAAAGTACTTTTCGCCTAGTACGAAATCCAGTGGTTGAGCGAGAATTACTCAGGATCGTTTAATTTGCGATGCAACGATAGAAGGAAACCTTTTGTCGGGTAACAGTCAAAAGGAACTGTCGATCACCGATGACTCGTTTTCCTTGAAACACCGTGCCGAGTCCTTGTGTCCCTGAAACTATGTAGCTGTACGTTCGATCAAGGTTCTGAAACCAGCATTCGTAGACCGTGGGCCGTGGGTCGTGGGGAGAAACATGGAGAGATCGCGTCGCGTCGCGTCGTTCCCACGACACCACACCACCAGCGACGGTAAAGACGAAGCGACACCGAGGGTTTGAGAGACGGCGCGGCGCGGCGCGGCGTTAGAGAACGCGCGGTGTTTCGAGCGCTACCGATAAATTGGCGATAAACGAGAATCAAGGTTGTCGAATAGATGGTGCGAATTGGACGACTGTTGACTTTAGAAGGACCGAGTCGCGTCAAGCGAATTCGTTTGATCTTTACGCGATGGTTATAGCAACGCGTTATAGCGAATCAACGCGATGCGCCACCAGCAGGGCTGCTTGATAAGTTAACCAACTCGAAGCATCGAGATCCCAGTGATTTCAACAAGACAAGCTTTTACGCTCGAACAGTCGCCTCGAACCCGGCTCGGATGATCTTGCGTTCGCTATCACGGTCCGACTCCCAACTGTAGCATCGAGTCACCTGCTCTTCGACCATCTTATTTTTAACTTGGAAATATTTAGATACAGATACAGATACAGATACAGATGCGAATACAGATACAGATACGTACCTCTGCTTCTAATATTGCCTAATTCGGAAGAGATTGCGTAAACGGTGTTCGAAAGTTTGCGGAGTTGTTAACGCGTTGTTTCTATTTCAAGGCTGAAAACGAACGTATGTATGTAAATACTTTTTTTCGGAATTCGCAAATACCTTGACTTCGAGACGTAAATGTTTAACGCGCTCTTTGGAATATTAAGAAGAGGAAAATCCTTAATTTTTAGAAGATCGTGATTATCGATAGTATCGAAAGCGTACATTAGTAATTTGACTTTGTGTGCGTCAGTTGCGCAATTATATGACTATACGACTCTACAACTGTACAACGTTGGCTACGAACATGTTCATTTTCTTTCAAGTCTGTCGCAACCGACACAGATTTTCTGAGTGTTGGCAAATGTTTCTTCGACCGTCGTCGAAGGGAAACGGTTCGGTACGATCTCATCTTCTCGATGGTAGCATCGAAACGTTTAAAAAATACTACGATATAATGTAATATTAACTTAGGGCTTAGGGGTTCGGCTTTCCGAAGCTCTCGAGGTGTTTGTTGAAATTCGAATGTCGGTTGAAAGTTTGATTTCGATAGCATTCCAAAAACTGATTATTTTTGACGCGTGTGCCATGGAAACGTGCCGTTTCGAAATACGATCCAATTTGTAACACTAACAAATCAATATCGAATTTGACGAATTTCGCCTTGAAATTTGAAATCCAACGACCAAACGAGTAAGACACACGATTAGTAACCATCGACCAATTATCATACTGGAGGCGCGACGCGGTAAACCCCGCCATAGGCGTAGACGATGGAACTACCATGCAGAATGCCTCTGAACTAGCTGCACATAGAATATACAATATACAATATACAATATACATATGTGTATATAATAGAATAGAACCCGCAATATGTATAGCGGAATCTATGAGGTGGAATCTAAGGGTGGAATTTATGATTCCAGCGCATAGCTGATCCCCTTTCTCGGCGATTTTACTTCAGATTACACATTCGGCAAGACTCGGTAAAACCACTGGCGACGAATCACCGTGCTATCGCGACAAATCTATCGTTTGCGTGCCTCTAATCGCGTGCATTATTAGTACACACCGCTGGCTGGAGGTATCGTGGTCGTGAGCAGTGGTCAGTTTTATCGATTAATCGATAAGGTATCCTGTTTCTATTTTTGGTGTTTCGCGAACTTTCGTGGTCACTCTTTGAATTTTCAAGAGTCTTTTCTCCTTTCGCGCGATGGAAAGTGCTCGTTTGATTTGCTGTCTTTCGTCCTTTAAACGCGAACATTGACCGCTTGTTAAAAATTACGCGTCGAGTTCGATCAAAGACACGAGTTGATCGATCGTGTCGATAATTTTCGGAACGGATAGAGTACATACTTGGTTTGGTACATACAGCGTCCGTGAGTGAAACTGCCGCTTCGACGACCACGACCACGACCACGACCACGACCGCGCCACGGTGACGAAGACGTACCTACCATACCATGATTCTGTATTCCCCGAGCGAAACCGAGTCCAGTTTTGTCTTTAAGGTGGATCCCCGTAGGAGCGGTCGGCCTGGCCTCTCTTATAAGCATTCGCCTCTCTATTTCTATTTCACGATAACGGTACCGCGGCATTCGACGATTCTGCGATTCGTACCAACTCGTGACATTTCTGCGAACCTGCAAAAGTTTTGTCGCAACGCGTTGTGCGTTTTGCGTATCGCTTTTCGCGCGCGTCCAAACAAATTACAAAGTGCTGTATATCCGCCATTGTGTCCCGGCAATATTTGTAACAGTTCCAAATTCGAAAATGAAAATCCGGCGTCT
Organism: Lasioglossum leucozonium; assembly: GCA_028454225.1. Lineage (NCBI taxonomy): Eukaryota > Metazoa > Arthropoda > Insecta > Hymenoptera > Halictidae > Lasioglossum > Lasioglossum leucozonium. The sequence continues at coordinate 19,174,550 of CM052215.1, read as the reverse complement.
ACAGCGTCCATTCTGGTTATGGTTGTTTAACGCGCTCTCGTTTTTCCGCGTAGGATATGCGAAAGGCAAAGAGACGTCGACAGGGATGGAGACAGAGGGGATGACGAGGACGAAGACGGAAACCCACTGGGGAAATGGCCGCACGCTCTCAGTCCTGCGTTGGCCTGCCTCAGTTGTACTCTTGGTTTATTCAACATAAGTAGATTCTCCATTCTTAGCATAGAATTCGGAGGTGAGTAAGTCCGAGTAATCTGTTCATAGTTTGAAAATAGATGATAAATTCTGCAGAAAACCGTTTAACGATGAACGCGATTAATTTTCGTTTTCTTGTTACAGCGAACTTCATTGTACAATTTCTGATATTGTCTCTGGTTTTGGGCATTCCTCTGTTAACGTTGCACGTTTGCCTCGGACAAAGATTGGCGGCTGGTTCCGTGGACATGTGGAAGATCTCTCCCCTTTTTCAAGGCGTCGGCATAGCTCTGCTAACCGCACAAGCGTTTATCGGTATCTACAGCATCGTCGGCGTGTCCTGGATGTTCGTATACTTCAGGTACGGCCATACGTAGCCTAACCCAGACCATGTGTCGCTGAACAGATTTGTCGAACTTAACGTTGCGTTGCGCGATCGACGAAATCGAAAGAAAACGAGAGAAAAAGATCTTCCGACTTGTGTTGTTAGGGATTCGTTCATCACGAAGCAGGACAAATACCGATGGGCGGAACCGTATTCCCTGTACAGGGGAGACAAGGCCGCGCAAAACGCCAGCAGTACGTTGTACAAACTGTACGAAACGGTGCCGGATTATTTCAGTGGCGTCGTCTTACAGAGACACCATTTGAACGAGCCGGAACCCGGTGTGGTCACGTTGAAATTTCAAGTCGCTTTCAATTTGGCTGTCGTCTGGATGATCGTGTTCGTCTCTTTGAGCAAAGGTACCGTTCGAACGAAAGGCTCGAGTCTGTCGACGAATACGTACATACGTATGTATGTATGTATGTATCTATGTATCTATGTACGTATGTATGCATGTACATAGTTCGACAAAACGGTAACACTCGTATACGCGTAACCCGTTTCGATTTCGATCGCTTCGAATTCTTTCAGGTTTGAGATCCTACGGAAAAGTGGTTTACGTGTTCACGCTGATACCTGTGTTCGGTACTCTGGTCCTATGCACGAAATTACTCGGTTTGACACCACCGGGCTCGATACATCAGCTCTTCCCCGCCACCGTTGGGACCGAGTTTTTCGTCAACGGCAAGTCGTGGGTAGCGGCATCCATCGAAGTGTTTCTCACGTGGGGATTGCTCGGTGCAGCCGCTATGCAGGTACATAATGGTCGCCGGAGATAATACGCGTACACGCGATCGGTAGCAGATCGAACGATCGAGACTCTCAAGAATCGATTTAAAAGGATCTTTCCTTGCTATCTTTCAGATAGCAGCTCACAATAAGCACAAGCATCTACTGCAACGGGACACGAGCCTCGTGATAGTGTTGACGATAGTGGTTTTACTTCTCGCAGCTTTTCTGGCAAACACTTGTGTGCAAATCCTCAAACATCACGGTTACGTGTATATTCCGAGTTCGTTCGGTAAGCGTAGTCCAGCGTAGCCCTGTCGCCCTGTCGCTCTACATACTACGCGCAATATGTATACGCATGATCTCGCGTTACCGGTACACGTATACGCATTACTCTACAGCTTGCGGCCTTGTATTTCAGAAAGAATATCGTCCTACGTGTTTTTGAGGCCAACGAACCAGCCAGCTCCGCCAGGGTATAGCAGCACGCCGGAGAGATTTATGGCTCACGCGTCATTCATCGTCGGAGAACGCGTAACGCGTCCCGGCGCGGATTTCGGTGAATCTGGTTACCAGGCCCTGAGACTCTCCACCGAGTTAGTCCCCGCAACGTTAGCATTGCTGGGAACCGAGCAAGTTTCCCCGTTCTGGGCGGTCCTCTTCTATTTTGTACTGATACTCTTTGGAATAGCGCAACAGGTATGTACGATCAATTTTCAATGTTTATTACTGGTTCGCGAACGAACCTTTACTCGAATAAAGAACAAAAGAAAAACAGTTTCTGGTGTATCGCAGCTGGCGATATGGCATTGCGTGATAACCGGTATCATGGCAATCAACACGAAAATGATGAAACTCTGGGAAACTACTATCACCTTTTTTAGCTGCGCCTGCGGCTACATACTAGGATTGCCGATGGCCACCGAGGTAAGCGAATGCATCGTACTTATACGAAAGATAGAGAATCGGATCGACATAGACGCGTATGTCTGTACGTATACGATGTACGATACGCGATATGTGTAAAAATCTTGCTTTCGGATTTCTGATTGATTCTGATGGAGAATCGACGAGAATTCCGAAGCACAAATCGATAAACGAACCTGGTCGGACACGGCTCTGCGTGATTTCGAACGAAACGAACTGGTATCGTTGCTCGTTTATCGCTGCAGCCAGGCCTCGGCTGTATTTCGTCAAAGATAACCGCGATAAGTGGTATCTCTTCGAGCGGTAACGCGATTAGTCGCCGTTTCATCGGAATATCGGTATCGGTATCGGTGTCGGTGTCGGTGTCGGTGTCGGTGTCGGTGTCGGTGTCGGTGTGGGTGTCGGTGTCGGCGTCGGCGTCGGCGTCGGTGTCAGTGTCGGTATCGAGAGAAAGAGTCGTCGCGTCGTTACCGAGGATGAGTAATGAAATCGATTCTACGGTACGTCGGAGCGTACCGTGTTATTTTTGCAACGAGTTTCTGGACCAAAGACATCTGTTCGATCATGTGAAACACTGTGGGTCGGTACTAATGGAATGTCCATATCGGTGCGGAGTCTACGTGCCCCGAAAAACTATGGAGGACCATCGAAGATCCTGCGATAAAAATCCGACGATGCGGCTCGGTCAGATCAGGGAGGTGCAGGACTGTTTGTGGAGGAACAAAGTGTTCTCCGCGTTAACGTTGCTCCGATCCGCGATCCACAACGAGGAAAAGGAACGCAACGATCTTATGGACAGGCTGAATCGGTGCGTAGAGCTGTTGCATTCTCAGCAAGAGTCGATCGACGCGTTACGGCTACAAATCCATGAAACGCGACACGACGTTGTGAACGCGTCGTTCGAGGAGCGTTTGATTCGATTGGAAATTTGCTGCGATAACATGGAACACCGCAACAATCTCAGCTTCCAGCAGATTTCTCGTCAATTAAGATTGCTGCACGACGATCTGATCCATGAGCAGGACGAACGAGACCGTGCGCAGAACAACTGGAGCACAGAATTGAACGATTTCGGATCGTTTCTAACCCAAGAGAGGCTCGAAACAAGCAAAGCCTGGCAGGAGCAACGGCAACTAGTTCACGACCTTAAATTGGAACTAGAAATGCGATGCAAAAGCTCGAACGAATCGACGGAGCGACAGAACCTTCTGACAGAGAAGGTCAACGCTCTGGAGGAAGAATCGCGAGTGCAGAAGGCGACAGTGGCTGAACAGAAAACTATCGTCAAGGGGCTGAAGTTCCAAGCGAAGGAGAACCTCGAGTATCTCGAGGAATTGATCAAAGAGTGGCAGAGGTGTTCGAGTGCTAAGGCGGCCAAGCCGATAGAGTGTCCGTGCGATCGCGATCACGAATCTTCCGGCAGATTTCCAACCAACGGTCGATTGTTGTGGAGGATCGACCGCTACAAAGAGAAGATGACCGAGGCGAAAGAAAGAGAGACCGTTCTTTATAGTCCCAGATTCTCGAACAAAGAATACGGGTACAACCTGAGAGTCGAGTTATTCTTGAACGGTTTAGGAAAATGGAAGGGTCGACACATCATCGGATGCCTTCGCGTGGAAAAGGGTGAATGGGATCCTCTGTTGGATTGGCCCTGTATTCTTCGAGCCGCCGTCACCTTAAGGAACCAAGAAAATCCGGCCAAAGACGTCAAGAAGCTCGTCAAGGCTGTGGGTCGGGGTAAAACAGACTTGGAAAACGTCAACAGAGAATCCGGCATTTATATGTTCATTCCGCACACCACGCTGACTCGATACCCTGGACATGTCAAGGATAACGCGATGTTTCTCGATATCCAAGTGACAGATATAAGAACTGCGTCTACGCAGTCTTTGGTAGCATGAGTAGTCGGGAAGCGGTCGCGAGTGGTCGTAATGGTCGGTGATCGATGGAGGTCACCGATGCGATCGCGGATGTAAATATGTCCTTTTCGGAGATTCATTATTCATACGATATCCGAACGAACATTATGTACTCCTTCTCTCGTAACTAGACTAGTTTTCTGTTTTGTTTATTTGTAGCTGGGTATCCACGTAGTCTATTATTTGGATTACACGATCGGCGGCTCATGGTGGATCATGATCTTGTATCTGGTGCAAGTCGGTGCTGTGTTCGCGGTCCGAGGTCGCCCGCACAGCGGCGAGGCAGTCGTCGCTGAATTGTTTCCACCGACTGGCCGGTGTCTCCGACATTGGGCCGGGCCGCTCTTGTCTTTTACTTGGAACGTCGTGCTTCCTGTTATTCTTATGGTTTGTAGTTTGTACCGATAACTTCTAGCTACTCTACCGATATACATACATACATCTATGCCAAATAAGGGCGACAGACGATCTCTCCTCTGGTCGGCCTGTATCGTTCTTCCGAGATTCTAAAAGATCTAATGCTAACAAAAAAAGTCAGAAAAAGGGCGTTGTCTTGTTGTCCGTCGGTCCTGTTGGCCATTTTCTCGTCTCTGTAGAGTACAGTACAGCATAGAATAGTATACTATAGCAGAGTATAGTATGTAGAATAGGTGTAACTCTTAAGAGGTAAACGATCTATCCATACACGGGATACATGTATATGTACATATTCCATAGAGTATACGTACTATACATATAATCCTATGCTTGTTTCGAAATACACAGGTACTTGGTATCACGGTATTCAAGAACGCCGGGTTTCGAGAACTGTACTCTTATCGGCGCACCAACAAAGATTACTGGTCGGTGTGGGCGAGGCAGTTGGGAGCTGCTGTTCAACTGATACCGATATTAACTATACCGGCCGTAGCTATTATACAGACCTGTCGGTACTTGAACAGCGGTCCACCGGATATATTCGACGTAAGTATTTCATACCTTCGAGCGCTACAGTTGCACGAAAGACGAAGCGTTTTTACGCTCAGACTATTAACGGTACCTCGGTGTACATACATTATAGCTACACTTCCTTTTGTTCCATTCTATTTAACATCTTCCTAACAATCTACTCGAATCATATTATATTTCCTCTGTTTGTGCCAACCACAGACCGATCAAACGGAAGCGAACGTAAATCACTGCGAGCAGTGTAACGGAGTAAGTTGTGTCGCTCCTCTAACGAAATATTAACAAACTTTCACAATTTTACCATTGCTGTTAATCGCCTGGCAGAATAAATTATCTTGTTGACGTATTGCAGAGAATTCAGCTGCTATATCGGCCCTCTTTGGAGACGGACGATCCGCGGGATGGTCAAACGCAGATTGTAACCGAAACCAGCACCAGCATTCACGGTAACGGTATCGTGCCGGCGAATACGGAGGTGCCGTTCGAGGACCCGCCCCCGAAATACACACCTCCGCCTAGCTATACCACCGCAACGGGAGCAAGAATCGCAAAGATGTTGCGACAGAGTTTCCGGAGGAGCGTTAGGCGGATAGCGAACGTGTTAGGGGAGAGCAGCGTTGCAAGGCAAAGGCCCGCGTTACAACCTCCGCCACCGGATTACGCGACGGTCCTCGTCGAAATGAATCAGGGAAGACAGCGTCAAGATGTGGCGATTCACGTTGCCGAAGGACGGATCGAGAACAATGACGGCGACGAAGGCGGCGACGACGGCGAAGGAAGCGATGGCGACGATGGCAGCGGTAACGGCAACGGAAATGCAAACGGAAACGGTAACGAAAACGGAAACGGCAACGGCAACGGCAACGGCAACGGCAACGGCAACGGCAATGGCTGCGTCGCGATTGTCGGCAATTATGGCAACGTCCTCGATAGACACAGGCCCAACACGATAGACAGGGCGACGAGGATCGGCAGTCGTACCGCATCGGCCGTCGGATACTCCGTCGAGCGGATGCACTCAACCCTCGAAAGGACGCGGACCAGACCGTCTACCATCGGATCGTCGAGCAGTTCGAACTTAACCGCGGTCGACGTCGCGAATTTACTTCGAAGTAGCATCAGGAGAGGGACTGCGCGAACCCAACAGTCCCTGCGTAGAAGCTTTTGCCACGACGAGCCAACGACGGCGGCCTCCGTCGAAAATCTAGTCGAGGCCGCTGCCCCAATTGGCGAAGAATCCTTGGTCCTCCCGAAGGACGTGTCTCTAGTCTCCTCCGTTCAGCAGGCTATCGTTGATAGCAACGATAAAAAGACTGCCGTGGAAACGGATAACTCCGTTTCTGTGATATAACCTGTGTTTGCGTGGCCTATAGACTACCTATCTAGGACAAGTTTTAGTAAACGAAATACCCAGAGAACAGCACGCGACGTTGCGTCGTTTATCCTTCATCTTATCGGATTTGTATTCAAGTATCTATCGTTTTATCTCCCCTTTATCTTGTTTCAACGTTATTGTTTGTGTTCCGTCAATCTGCTAATCCGCTGATTAGCACAGACTAGACGAGTCAAGCTGTGCCACGACGAGCATCATCGGTTTGTCGCTTCGATTTGTACAGGCGATTCATTTTATCTTTTAGACTGAACCACAGTATTTCTTTTTCCCGTTAGTCCGATCACTCTGTGAACGATCAATCGCGTAATTTTCTCATTGTTCTACGTATCATACGATGATTTTACTATTCGTCGATGAGAATTGGACAGCGACAAACGCGCAACGTGATCTGGTTTAGGGTCGTATCTACTTAGATGTTCGACATCTGCGGAATCCAAGTTTCTGGCTGTAACTCTGAAATGTTAATATTTGTTCGTATCCGAGATGCATTAATATTTGACTCGCCTCGAGGCAAACCAGTGCACTTTGCAGTGACTTTTTACATTTACTGCTATCGTCTCCTGCTAATTTTATCGTGGTAATGTATATAATAGCGTTTTAACGAAGTATCTTAAGAAGAATTTGCTGATTCAGCGTTAATGTCGTTCATCGGTCCGTCCAGCGTTCATCGAATGTTATCATATTTCGATCGATACGCGTATAAATATCGCGATGTATTTTTATCGGATATATCAACAAATGAAACGTACAAACAAAAAAATGTTCGATTACGCGTGTCAAATTTTGTAAGGGATGATTGTCCAGTCGATCCAAGGTGAAAACCAAGAATGACGATTTTGCTGTAATGTCTTCGTTCCGAAATTATCAACGAACAGTGGTGCGTGAACCATTCCTCTGTCTCTGCCTGTTTCTCTTTCTTTGATACGATACGATACGTTACTGTTTGCGCTCTAAACGAAGCCGTTGAGTTACAATTACGGTTACGGTTACGGTTACAATTACAGCGAAAACGTTGATATATTTTCCGTCTCAAAATGAACTGTAGGATCACCTCTTAAAATATTTAACTCGTGTATGTATTTCAGGGTGAACTGTATGTACGTTTAAACGTAGCCAGCAATACAATTAAAACGACTAGCACCGAAAAGTCCGACCAGAAAGAGGAGAATGTAAAAAATGTATTATTATTATTATTATTATTATGTATAGACAATTAAGTAGTTATATAGAGTGCCGCAAATATTTTAACTAAATCTCATACGTGTAATTGCTATACCTGATATTATGGACCATAATAAAGTTTTTATGTTCTTTTATAATAATCGATATTTTCATTCGATTAGATCCAATACGAAACAAAATTTTAAATATCAGGTGCCGCGTAATTACAAACCAGAGTCCTATTTTTTTAGAATAATACTCATTTAGCACATTAAGTTCTTTATTAGATGCCATTGAAATAATATAAATTCTATAGTACTTTAGTACTTACACTGAAGCAAACGTAATGTAACTTTGTTACAAAAAGCCTTGAATTTTTAAACGTATATAAAACTAAATAAACTATGTATATTACAACCTCCTTATCGAAATGACAATCGTCTGCTATAGACACATTTTCTTTCTCTCTATTATGCTAATCGTCGAATAGAGCGATTCTTTCAATTGCACGGTGCATGCTGTGCAGAAAAACAATCTTCCGATGCGTTAAATAAACTTCATCGTTATATACTCCTACACTCCTATACTCCTTTATATATATATATTTTTTTTTTTTTGTTACATTGGGTGTAATGGGCAAACGTTTGTCTACCAGCAATCGAATGCCTAGTTATGCGAACATCTAGTGTACTATTCTATTATAATTAAAATGAGATAATTAGCGACGTATGTAGTTGTTAAACTCAATAGCTCATAAATAATGATAAACGGACAGATATAAATAAATATCTTTATGATATCTTACTCTATGCGTCGGATAGAAATTAGCATCGAAGGGAACCAGAAGTTTGCCCATCCCCGAACTCTACTGGACAAGTTCGAAACATTAGAAATAAACGTGAAAAAGGTATCGGTTGGTTAGTCGTTAAATATTTGGTTCCGATAGCCGATTAATCGAAACGTTCGCAAAGTCTCGAAAGACTAACTCTCGAAAAAAAGGAATTATAATAATTAGAAAGGTAAGTTGGTTAATTCAAAGCGGTGGATGTCAGAACGGCGACTCCTCTCTCGTAAAAACTGTGAGGATCTTGACTAGGAGCAATATTTAAGTCGACGGTAAAGAGCAACTCTGTACGCGTGCTGTTGAGATAAACCGGCAAGGACAGCTTTCCCATGCGGACCTCGTCGGTGGAGGATCGTATCCACCTCAACATGGTAACTGGTAAATCGGTCATGATCGTCGAAGTCAAGTACAATTGGTTATCCTTGCATTGTGCTCCTTGCAGCTTCAAGCCAGTCACTGCGAATGAACAGTCGTCTGTCGCGATGTTATCGCCATCCCCTATGGTCACGTCCAATTGTAACTCTTCCAGGGACCAACTGTTTGCCTGCGCTATGCACTGTCTCGTCGCTGTTATGTATGCCTCCGGGTTCAATAGTCCTCCGAGCCAAACAGGGAAACTCTGAAAATTGTGGGATCGTAACGACCAATAGCAATATGTAATCCTGATAATTGGCAATCAGCGAATAATTGACAATGGCAAAACATATCTCGTCTAGACGAACCTTGATCTCTTTGGCTCCACCTTGAGAAACAAGCCGTGAAACTTCTTGCAATTGCGACACTCTGTGACTGAAATCCGTAATCCACTGTATGACGGTACATCCTCTTGGGACAGTGTATCGCCTCCAGCCACCCGGTAAAATTCCCTTTACTAATTCCGATAACATGGTTCTATGATAATTGGTCTGTTTCTTCTTGCCCTACGCACGCGCAAACAGAGGAGAGATCGAGTATAATTAGCTATAAAGTACATCGATAAGTATAATGGAATAGAATAGACTAGACTAGACTAGATTAGACTAGAATACGATAGAATGGAGTGGAATGCAATGAAATGATGGCGAGTACCTGACAAATCAGAACAACGTCTTCTAAATCATGTATCACGTCTTGCAGCAACTTGGCGCCGCTGTTCACTTCCCTCTCAAAGTATCTGTAGAGCGGGTCCTTGATGTTCTCCACGGTTCTTTTTAGAGTCGGCAGATTCTTTGGAAGCAGCTGTAACCACGTCGAGGCCGAATTGTGCAATGTCCTCATCCAGGACGGACGCCCATCCGCCTCTGCCTCCCTAGGCGTGTCCAAAGATTCTTCGTTCGAATAGGCCAATTCGTCTTCGTCTTCCAGCTGCTGCATCTTCAACAACTTGGATACGAGATCCGTTCCACGGGTGGTGAGCAACACTTTCTCTGCGTTGTTCGGCAACCCGAGCCAAGAGGGTGTCTGCCTGTCGGACAAGGACTCGATCCATTTGAGAAAATGGTCCCTCCTTGTGCCGTCAGGCATGGTAATGTGTCTCTGGTTGCTCTGTAAACCGTCTATGTTGGCGACCAGCGCAAAGTCCGTCTCGAAGGACCTCGGAGTGAACAGTTTTCGGAGGAACGAAGCCAACAATCGTTGGTCAAAGTCGTTGTCGATCTTGCCGCCGTATATGCATTGAGAGAGCAGCGTGACCAACGCGTCCCAAGGTACCTTTTCCGGAGGCAAGTTGGTCCTGCCCATCGCGGTGGCCTCGATCCAGGTGTCGAGAGTGTCACAGGCGACTCGCAGGTCGCTCTCATTGAACTCGTAGTGCTTGGCCCAGCCGAGGGGCGCGTACCGTAGACGTTCCTGAACAATAGCGTGGAACCACGCGAGCAAAAAGTAGAGCCGGGCTCTCTCGTTGGGCGCCTTCATCATTCTCGAGGCGGGTACGGTGCTGAACGTTCTGAGGAGGTTCGCTCTGATGCCTGGTGGTGGCTCGAAGACGAATATTCGGCCAGCTCGGAGAAGGTTCACGGGTACCTTCGGACTGATCTCCATGGTCAGGAACAGTCGGAAGCTGGCATGCGGCTGTAGACTGTGCAGCTTCTTTTCGAGCTGTACCAGCCACTGCGGCGCCAGGTGGACGTTCTTGAGCAAAACCCATCTGCCGGCTTTGACGGCCATATTTATCGCTCGGTCGGCCTGATTGAACCCTTCCGTGGACCCGATCGCGATGCTGGCTATCTGTTTGCCCGACTCGGCGGCCAGATCGTCGACGCGACCGGAAGCGTCGAATCCAGGAACCGAGCAAAGCAACGCGGGCACGGTGGCCTTCAGCTCGTTCTCGACAACGGAGGCAAAGTCGAGTTCCGCTTCGGCGGCGGCCATGAACGATTCGCCCAACGCGGACGTGATGACCAAGGACGCCGCGGCTATCACGCGGTCCGGTCGGAACGCTTGGATCACCAATAACTGGTGCATAGCTGTTCCCGTCGGCGTCAGCGGCTTCTCTTCGTCCCAGAGTTTCGGCACGCCGGTCTCCGGAGTCGGCGATTGCATCCACGAGTTGAATTCTTCGTTCTCCTGGATTTTCTCGGCGAGTTTCTTGAAAGCGGGCAGCCTGAGGCTCAACCGCAGCATTGCCTCTTGCTGTTCGGAGCTCAGGTTGGACAGATGAGGTCCACGAACGTTCAGCACGCCCTCCTTACCGCGCAAGAAAAATGTGAATTCGCTGTCGTACGTCGACTCCGCAGCGATTCCCTTCAGGTGTATTCGACAGAGTAGCAACGCGAAAGTTAGTCTATCGATGTGCAGCATTCCTCGCGCGATCCGCTCGTAACAGGCGGAGAACAGGTTGCTCGTGATAACCGATAGTCTTTGCGTGTAGTCCGATAAATTGGAGAGTCTTGGGTTTTGGCTCAAGACGGACGTGAAAACGTCCAAGAACATTTTCAACGAGTACTGATAGAGGAAGTGCACTTGATTCAAACTGTCCATGGTAAAGTACATGTTCGAGCAGGCTTGGGACAGCGGCATGTATTGTTGCGAGACCGTTTCTATTTCGGCTATCACCTTGTCCGTCTCTTCGACCTTCTTGCTGATGTCGGCTGCCTCTTGCTTCAACGTTTCCAGGGTGGTTATCACGGAATCGTCGTCGAGGATCTTTCCTTTAGCGTCGTTCAGCGCTTGCAGCAACGATTTCTCGAGTTGCCGGAGTCGCAAATGGAACTCGCCCTGCAATTTCAGCAGGTCCGATCTCTTCTCGTCGATGTCCGGTCGTTCGGCCTTGAGTACCTGGTTCAAACACTGACTCTGCAGCGAGCTTCTCGTCACGGTGAAATTGACGAAGGTGACGCGCGAACAAATATCCGGTGGGAATTCGACGGTTGGATCTCTCGTCGACAAAAAGATGACGAACGACGGCGAGAGATCGATGTCCTGGTCGCCGAGGGTAATCAACACGCGTCCACCTGTTCTCCTCAGTTCTCTGTTTAAAACAGGATTCAATATAGGATCATAGTTTTCAACGTCTTGCACCAACAGAGGGTTACCGAAGCGCAAAGCGCTCTCCAGATTCTTTCTGAACGAGTCGTCCAAAAAGCTTGTTTTCGTAATTTTTCGATCCTTGAACTCGTTCATTATAAACTCGGTCGCCTGTCCGGACGGGTCTATAATCAACGGGTACCTATTGAATCGCTTCAGCATGATCGCATTCTCGGTGCAAAGATCGTCCGTCGGCAGAGCGTTCGCTTGCCATCTGAGCCGCTCGTCGGGGTTCGATAGGTATTCGGTTCTCGCGATGTCCGGTCGGAATTGTAGATTAGCTAGTTGCAAATGCTGGCACCAAGTGCTGAATAGATTTTGTCGGTACTGAAAACAGAACGGAATAAATCGTGAGAGCGCGTAATCTTGAATCATCATCATTATCGTCATCATCATTATTATCATTATCATTATCATTACTATTATCATTATTATTATTTTTATTCCGTTATCGATGCTTACGTGCTGATCGAAATATCCAGCATAGGCCAGAAAAGCGGACGACAATAGAACGTCTCCGATAATGGTGGACATTTGACTCTTGAAGGTCTCGCTGGTCGCCTCCCAACGTTCCCTTTCGATCACCAACGATTTCAGCAATGCTATAGAACGGTCCACCTTTGCTTGTACACTTTCCAAATCGGCTTTAATAGCCTGTGCTTGAGAAATCAACTGAGCATATTCCTCTTTGTACGAGGCTATACTTTGTTCCATTTGAGCGATCAAATTTTTTACTTCTTCGCCCTTTTGTTTGTTGGTCTCGGCCTGTCTCTCGAGAGAATAGAGCTCGTCCCTAAGCGGCTCGACCCGCTTCAACATGTCCGCGTATTCGATCTGAAATTGGATCGAGTTAAAATTAGTATTATATATATAGATAGGTACATAATCTAATATCTGTAAATCGTAAATCAAGAAAACCGATATTATATCGCGAGAATAGAGGAAAATTAATAGTCGAAACTCTGCGGCGCATTACCTGCGCGGTAGCCCATTTGACGAGAGGTCCGCAAGCCAGACTGGCTCGGTTCACTTTTTCAAAGTTATAGTCAGGATTGCTCAAGTAGCGACTCTTCATCTTTTCTCTCACCTCGTCCCTATACAAAAATATAGATGAGAGCACAGCCCTTGGATTATCCTCATCCAAATAGCTTATTAGAAAATTATAGGTACGCGCTTGGTTAACGAACGAAAACCCCGAATTTTCTGTCGCATTTTAATTGCTATGGTATTATGTACTAAGACGCAACTTTCGGGTTAGTAACAGAATGGTAACGTGTCGTTTGTCGTTTGCATCATGCTTCGAGTAGTAATTATTGTGCTTTGTGAATTATTTCGAATGAACTTTCGTTTCGTAGGCCTTTATTAGGTCTCTAGGTAGATTTGAAATAGGCAAGCACAGCGATCAAATTAGTTTTTAAGCACATTCATGAAAGAACAAATATTAGTGGTACACGAGTTAGCTCGCGGCGTGCATAGTATGTAGAATTTTCGTATCTATTGAACCGAACATTCGGGAAACATGAATTGTGGAATCGCCGATCCTTTCCGATCAATGTCAAGGAATTCGATCGTTCGTCAACGAAATAGATGAACATTGAGAATGCATGCTTACGTAATATCCTCTGTACTGAAATTAGAGACGATAGTATTGATAAAATTGTCCCTCATGATGACAGCGCGAATAGATTTCCAGTCACTGGCATTTTCACCGAGCAACAAGCAGATAGATTCCAGCGCGACCTTCACGATAGCCGGCGGATTCGCCATGGACCGAACTTCGACTAAATGTTGTTTCTTTATTGATTTCACCGCTATACGGAAAAACGAAACGAATTGTTTAGATGTGATTTACAGTGGGGTATAACGTGTGCGGGCATGGTGCGATTAGAGATAAGTTACAAGTGACAAGTTACAAGTTACAAGTTACAAGTGACAAGCTTCGTCGGGGGCTGCGCATCGGTGTATGCCGAGGACCTAGAAAGTTATTTACAAAATAATATTGTACAGATATTTTCTAGCGAAAGTGCGGATTCAAATGGTTTTCGCTGTTATAAGAGAACTCACATACATATACGCGCATAAACGTGTAGATTGGTTTACGTTTTTACACAGAGAAAAGATAGAACATGTATGCGAAGCGGTTATCGAACTCGTTTCTGCCTCGGTAAGTTCCCATATAATTCCGAGTATATCGGACATTCAGCAGATCCTAGATAATTGTTTCCTTACGTGATGGCCTCCGTGTTAAAGTTGACGATGGTCGGTATGAAACTATCCTTCATAATGACGGCGCGAATCTGTTTCCAATCGGTCGCATTTTCTTCGAGCAACAGGCATATAGATTCTAAAGCCAGTTTTACGATGCTGGGCGGATTTGCCATCGAACGAATTTCGACTAGATACTGCCGCTTAATCCCCTTGACAGCTACACTCATTGGTCTCAATGTATGTATTCGTACGTGTGGTATTGCATGTATATGTATATATATATATTTTTTTTCAATTTAACGAACAAACGAACAACGATCGCTAAAATGTTCGGCTCCGCGACATTTTGCGATGATCGTCCACGCATAGAACCATAAAAGAAAAAAAGAAAACAAGCAGACACGGCGTTAACGCGCTTTACCTACCGTTCTGTGCGTCGATAACGGCCGGCTCGACTTGCGCCAGATCGGCCATCACGTCGTCTGTCTTTTGATTAATGGCGACCGTTTGTACCGCCAATTGTTGTTGAATCTCCTGACTCTGTAGCTTCTTCATCTCTGCCTCTTGCTGATCCATGATCATTTGTTTCAATTTCGCGTTAGCGGCTTCATTTTTGGCGTGTAACTCCTACAAACGAACGAACAAACGAACATTCTCGATTAACGAACCACCACGAGGAGAAGAACGAATTTTGTTACAGATCGATGGATACAGATCCGATCGATCGAAAGTTCACGGGATTCAAGATTTTACCTGAGACTTGATAGCCAAGCTCTTCTGCATCTCTTCGACTTGTTCCACGGTCTCTGCGAT
This sequence comes from Lasioglossum leucozonium, assembly GCA_028454225.1. Lineage (NCBI taxonomy): Eukaryota > Metazoa > Arthropoda > Insecta > Hymenoptera > Halictidae > Lasioglossum > Lasioglossum leucozonium. The sequence goes on along the minus strand of CM052215.1, from coordinate 19,159,524 downwards.
TTTACTTAGACCAACGTTTAAATGCAACTGTTGCTCCTCCAGATCGCTCCTCTTCTCCTGATACAATTTCACGAAATGGTTGATAAAGTCGAGGTAATGCCGCGGCGTGATCGCCATGGTCCTGCTGCCCCGTTTAGCGAGTCTCGCGTTAGCTTTGTGCAAGGTTTGATGCACGTAGACGCAGGCGTTGATCACGGCGTCTCTGTGCGACGGTTGGGCTGGTATCAGCGAGCAGACGGACGGGAAGAAGTCGGGGCATTTCCACACAGGCCTCTCCAAGTCGACGCGACTGGTGAACTCTTTGCCTACTTGGAAGAGCGCGTTGTCGGACCAATCGCCGAACCAGTTCAACACGCATCTGTTGAAGAGGGCGGGGGATGTCGCGGCCCGATCTTTTAATCCATCCGTGCTCGGATTCATCGTGAAAACTACATGCAGGTTCTTCATCACTTGACCGGTGAACCACTTGTATAGCTCCTCGTTCGAATCCAACATTAATCCTTCGCGCTGCGCCCCTTCTTTGCACTGCGTCATCAACGTTGTATACTCGTCACCTTCGAACAGTCCAGGCACCTCGCCGTTCGCCAGCAACGTGTTCATACGCTCGAGAAACCCGGAATCCAACACGTTCGACTCGTCCAGTATGAACGCTATTTTCTCATCTTTGCAACCAGAACGTCTCAACACCTGACGCAAATCCTCGTCAAAGTCTTCGCCGGTGTATTTGTTGTGCACCTGTCGGAACGAAGCTAGCGTTCATATTTAGTTTTACCGAACGCGTTAACATGAAATAGATTGTTCGAGCTCGAGCTCGTACCTTGATTTGGAATATCGACAAACCGTTCATCCACGCAACAAATCTAGACAGAGTCGTCTTACCAGCGCCAGAGACACCGATCAACAGTAAATGTCCCTGAGGCTGTCGGAAGATTCTGTCGATCCGTAGAACGTGTTCCAGAACTTCGTCGAACAGTACCAATGGCACGTCCAATTCCTCTTCGTAAAAAACTTTTAGTCTTGCCCTGACATAGTCGCGTAGCTCTTGCCTGTTAACCGGCACGTAATCCTTGGACAACCAGTTGCTGTATAAGATGGGTCTAGCCAACGCTTTCTCTCGATCGACGCTCATAAAGTGTTTCATGGCGACGGTATCTATATTTTTGTTCGTCCAGGCTCTTTCGGAATCTTCCACCAACCTGTCTTGGAAGAGACGAAGAGCCTCGTGAGCCCACAATCGCACCAGACCTTCGACCGACAGGTTGTCGAGAGGTCTGATCGCTTCGCAAATTCCGCGCACCCATCTGGTCATTTCGCGCGGAGAATAAACGTAATGCGGTTGCATGTCTTGAGTAAACCTCTCTTGCGAGGCTAGATAGAATTCTACCATCGCGTTCGTCAAAGGCTCCGCGTAGCCCCTCAGCGAAGGCGTTAGACTGAAACGTTAATTAAACGTTAATTTTAGGACGAAACCTTACCTTTTTTCTTTTTTTTTTCGTTAGCATCGAGTAGAGTTGAGAAGAATTCTCCTTACCGAAGCATGGCACGCGTGAATGTGCCATAGATCTGTTTTAAAGAAGTCTCGCCAGGATAGTCGACGTAAATCACCGGAACGTGTCGCAGGAATCGGTGACTCAGAGGTTTTCTGCCCGGATCTGTGGGAGGATTGCAAGCACCGACAAATTGAATTCTTTCCAAAGTGACCCAAGCCTGATCGCTGGTTCGATAAAAGCCTCTGTGCTCCACGAGTTGTCTCAGAAACGAGATTACGCGCTGCGTCCCGTAATTATCCATATCGGGTAGATTGATTTCATCGCAGAACAGAACCAGCCATTTGCCCAGTTGTACCGGAGAAAGAATCACGCCGTTTGGAGTCTTTCGATACTCGCAATAATGATCGAACGTCTTCAGTAGCAGTTCTGGAGTGGTGGCCGACGAAAAGTTTAATCCAACAACTTCCATATCCGGTAGTGCTCGCAACGCGGAGAAAAGAGTCATCGTTTTACCGGAACCTGGTGGTCCGCAAAGCACTAAAAACGAAAATGTACACGCGTATAGTCTGTCTGTTGGTTTAGATAGTTTGGCGCATGAAAAGTAATATTAGCGTATAAATATATTCGCTGGGTTGATGATGTATTACCGATTGGTTTGTGTTCTGCTAACCACGTGTACAGCAGACTCTCGTGCCTGACTGTATCCAGAGTTGGCACAACGATGTCCGGACTGGCGACTTTGTGCGTCTCGACTTCGATCTGGGGAACCTTGTTGCTCCACGGCAACCATTCGCCGTGAATACTTACTTCAAAGTCTATGATCGGGATGTTGTTCTGCGACGGCAGCGGTACGGTTGTGATGGACCGAACAAAGTCTCCCGAGTCGGATCGAACTTTGAGTTTGGCATCTCCCGCGAAGCTCCAGAGTAAAGCGTATATCAAACATTTTGGCATGTAACGCTCCAGTTGTTCGCTCGGCAGCGGAAAATCTGTGTGCGCGTGATTGTATTGTAGAACGTTACGCACAGATTGATTCAACATGGAAAACAGAGAGCTCAACGCTCGGAGACGCGTGAAATCCATTATGTGCTCTTGCTTCATGGCATACTCCAAGCATCTGACGACCATGCCATCCGGAGCAAAGTAGCTTTGTAAGATGCTGGCAACTTCTCTCTGTACCGAGAGTGCCGGAGACACGGCGTCCTCTTTGTCTGTCGCCTTCTTGTTCAGGTTATCCTCTTCGCCGTCTTCGAGCGGAATGTTTCTTAGTCGCAGCATGTAGTTCTCGAATATCATTTCTGTGGAGAGCACGTCTTCGGAGAACCAAACCATACCGCAACGAGACACGGTGGCCAATGTTGCGTACTTCAAATCCTGTACCTCGAACATGACCCTCACGTTTGGAGGCAAACTGAGTCGCTCGCCGTTCGGCAACGTGAGCAATTTATTGTCGTCCAACACGGAGTTCAAGTTTTCAACCCATTCCGGATCGACATCGCCGTCGAATATGATCCATTGTCGTTTGTTTATCTCTCCTCTGACGTTGTCGATAATCTTTCGGAGAATGTGCGTAAACAAACCGTCGGTCCATTCGCGTGTATTCGGATCCAATACACCGTACAACGTTTCTTTGCTGATCGCCTTGGGATCGATCACGTGCGCGACACCTTCCACCCCTTCGAATCGCTCCAAAGCTTTCAAGAGTACCTTCCACGCCATTGTTTTACCCGAACCGCTGGGTCCGACCATCATCAGGCCATGATTCAGGTTGCAGATTTGATATAGTTGGAGTACCTAAACGAAACTATCGTTAGAATACTATCGCGGGGAATGTCGCGGGTGTAACAAGGACGCGCAAACAACAATGAGAATCGTGTGAATTTACGAGACGGGATACACGCAAGTACGTATGCATGAATGTATGAGACACCTAATCACATAATCGCAGTTTTCTTTTTTCCTCACCTTTCCTAGCCAGGTCCCACCGACTACTTCCTGAGAGCGAGAGTGCGTACAATAAATATAGTTTATTCGTTAAGAACACATCCTGCATAATTTTGTAACAAACAAAAAGAGAAGAAAAAAATGGAAAACGGGATGGGGTGGTGGTAAGTGGTGGTGGTGAAGGAACGAAAATACAATTATCACAAATTACTTTGTTCGCTTTGTTCGCTTCTACCGATTGATTTCGTGCAATTGTATCCGATTTGATGGAGGCGAATTTGCGGTACAATGCTGGTACAATGATTATTCTAAACTGATAGAAAACTGTGTCGAGCAACGACAATTACCTTCTCTTGCCATGCGCCACCTTGTTCATCCCCTTCGCCGCAAACAAGATACTCCTCCATGCACACCTTTCTGATCTGATCTTTCAATCCTGAAACCGTGCGTTCGATTCGTGAAAAAGAAAAACAAAAAAATTACGTGGATTCAAACTGGACGAGATTTAAACATACGATTCGCACACTATACAATTACTTACCTTTCATCTCGGCCCGAGTATAATTCACATTCGGGAACACGTCGTTCAATAGACTGAACAGCAGAGGGATATCTTCGGCGACCAGCTTTGGTACCATTGTCTCGCAAACGGACTGAATAAGGATTTCTTGCTCCGGTAGATTTTCAGCGATCGATGCCTCGTCGATGTTTGTTTCGCCACGGTTCTGCATACCTTCCTTGATCTTCTGTATACGATCGCGTTTCACGTTACCAGCGGAGATCAGCACCGACTTCAATGCTCGAAGGCCGAAGTCGTAGTGAGACTGATCCGAAAGTTGTTCGTCGCACAGTCTATTTAGAACGTAATATTTTAGTAGATGGAAAATTACGAAAGGCGAGACGAGAACAAGAACAAAAATAAGAACAAGAGAAGAAGAATAATTAACGGTAATATTTTAATAATTTACGATTGTAATTCATAAAGAAAAGGCCGGCTTACTTGAAGAATGGCACAATCTTGCATGCTAATTTCTCCGCCGATCTGAACCCTTGACTGAAAAGCATCACTTCAGCGATCAACTGTCTGTCCGGAGTAGTCATGGCCAAAGATCTGAATAGTTTCTTCAGATTGTCGGGAAGATTCGATCGTCCGGCATACCCGGGATTCATCGTGATGAAGATCGCCATGTCCGTTGATACCTTGACCTGTTTGCCGACCAGCTCCACGCAAAGGGTTCCTTCTTTCTTTCCTTCCATTTGACTCTTCAATGCTTCTTGTATGGTTTGCACTTGTTGAGAGACAGCCGAAAGCATGCGCTCCTCCAGACGATTGAACTCGTCGAAGCAACCCCACGCACCGACTTGGCAGAGACCAACAAAGATGCGACCCATGGCCTGGAACGGGGAAAAAAATAAAATCAAAAAAACAACGTACACAGAAGGAAGGTAACTCTTGTAAATTAATCGTTGCTGTAGGCAAGAAATTTCTAGATACATAAATGTTTACAGTGGCAACTAGCAGAAAAGGAAGAATGCCGCTGCTGCAACGATATGGATATACATAGGATACATAGATGGCATAACGACAGGCAGGCAGGCGGCTCTTTCTTTGCCTCGAAGCAGTCTGAATTAGGGTTTTTACGGGTTGGAGACGAGTACCTGAAAATCGAATGTCTCGTCGCAGTTGAAGACCAGCACGAATCTTCCCAGCTGATGACCCAGAGCCTTGACCGACTCGGTTTTGCCTGTTCCAGCCGGTCCAAACGGAGAGCCTCCGAGCCGTGCTTCCAGAGCCTGAGTCATGGTCAAGTAGCATCTGTCTGTCAGAGGAGTTTGTACCAATCTATCCTGTACCCCCAAGTACTCGAAGCCGTAGAAGAATTTCGCGTTCGCCATGTGTATAGTGAGCTGTTGCAACACCTCCGTCTGCCTGGGGTCAAAGTAGAATCTCATCTCGCAGAGCCACTCGAACGCTTTCGGATTAGAAACCTTGTTCGCGATTAACCTCCTCGTTACGGTGCGTTTGTGCACAAACTCGTTGATCAAGTGTTCGAGTTTCTTTCGCCTGAGAGGAGGCTGCTCTTGCAAGACCGAGTCCGCCAACACGTTCAGGGTACCCTCGACTTGTATCAAGACTCTTTCCAAAGGATCTTTGGTCGGGTCGGATTGTGCTTCGTGCAGCGCCGCCTCGACGTCCTCCGACCATAAGATTTGCGCCGCCAAGACTATAATTTGCGCCTGGTAGTTGTCGCACCAAGTCATGAACGCTTGCGAATTCATGTTGCCGTCTTTGAACTGTTTGATATCTTGGACCGCCCGCGCGAGACTAGACGCCAGCGTGACCCTCATCTCTTTCTCGACGAGGGTCAACCATTCGTTGATCTTCGGATGGTCGACGGTGGACACTGGACTTTGGAAAAGCACCTCCTCTCCTTCCCTCGAGGCTATGCCGGTGATCACGGTGTTGTCTTCGTTGAGTAGAATAGCCGCCACACCGGCAAACATCTTTTTAAAGTGCTTCTGCAGTCTCGCTATGTTCTTGCTGTTGCCGATGATCTCGAGGAGATCCTCGTCTCCGACAAAGTAGAATCGGGGGAACGAGGTGCGTTCCCTTTCGAGGTACTCGCCCAAAGCTTTCTGAATCTTTCCGAGCAGATCGGCTAGACGCTCGAGAGCCCTTTGCACGCCGGGAATATTTAGAACGTCCATAACCATCGGGGATTTCGATACCTTCTTCATCAAGCCGAGAAACTCGGAACTGATACTGTGGAAACGCGAAGTTTCGACCGGCAGCAGCGTTTTAATGTCGGCGCTGCCCGAGAAGATGCCTTCCAGGTACACCCAGCGTCTCTGCACGTCTATCCAGACGTCGAACAACGCGTTGATTCTATTCAATTTCTCTTCCCAGGTCAACGCTTCCTCCTCGAACACTTTGTAGTAAGGCGACAGCTTCATCGCAGCGACAGAATTGATGTGCTCTTTTACCTTGTTGAAAAGATCGTCCCAGCCGCGTATCAGCTTGCATTTGTTCTGATAATTGATCAAGTCCAATTCGTAGGTTTGCCAGGACTCGCGAACTTGCTTCAAGAACTCTTCGAGCGCCATTTCTCCCTGTGCAACGAGGATAATGTCTTTGACTATGCTCTCGTTTTTCTGAAGATTCACGTCCCAAACTTGGCCGAGGGTGAGCTCGCTCAGCACCCAGTTGACACGGAGCTGTTTCGTCAGCTGTTTCCAGTGTCTCTCTTTTAGCGCGTCCGATTTCAATTCGACGATCAGCATATTCACCTTCGTGTAACTCTGCAGCATCTTCTTCACATACTCGTAGGAGGAATACTGCCTGAGCCTGGCCGGCAGTTCTTTCAGTTGCGCCATCATCGTGTCCAGCTGTTGCCGCAATTTTCTCGGTTGCACGGAGAGCCACGGTTTCTCTCTGGTTTCGTCGATCTGAGCCCATATCTTGGACAATTCCGACCAGACGCCCCTCAAATCTTGAAGCTCCTCGAAAACGACTTGCATCCTGTCCTCGCTGGTGGAAACGCCTCCGGGTTCCTGTAGCTCCAGAGCTTCCTTGGCCTTCGCCACGTTGTCTCTCTCCTCTTTTAACCGGGCGAACTTGCTCTCGAACAGCTGCAGCTGTTGAAGCGCGTCGTCTGGTCGCAAGTGACCTTCGACCGGCTTCCCTCTTTCCCAATCGGTCAAGAAATCGGTGGTTCTTATTTCGACGGCCTTGTCCTCGGCGACGATCTTCATCTGCAGCGACGCTACCTGCGTTTGTATGCTGGTATCTTTCCTCTTGAGTATCTCGTTGAACGCCCCCCATTCGCCGTCGATGTTGTCAACGTGTAGCCAAGAGGATGGGAACTGGAACCTTTGCCGCTCCAGTATCCTCTGACCCTCGCGATATACGTCGACCTGTTTCTCCCAAGCTTTCATCTTACGTTTCAGAGACTGGACGTACGTGATCAGTCCGACCGCGTCGGACGTACTGGCAGCTTCGATCGACTGCTGTTCCAGACCGCCTCTCGACTTGGATACCTGCGAGTGGAAGCTCGCCATCTCGTTGCCGAGGAGAGTTCCGAACTTGCCGAGCGTCTCCTTGTGCCACGAATCGTATTTTAACGACACTTTACTCTGTACCTTCGCGTAATCGATGATCACAGGACCAAACTCGCGTCTGGTGTCCGACGTATCGAACGTGGTCCTGGATTTCTTGATGTCGTTCAGACATTTCATCCACAAATTGATAACCTCTCCGAGTTTTCCGTACAAGCTGTCCGGCTGCAGGTCCCAAAGCGCCTGATAGCGCAACCACTGGTCCACGTAATCGGCGACGTCCTTCATCTTGGACTCGATCGCTTCGTAAGCCGCTTCCAACGGCTGCTTCCCAGAGGGCAGTTTCGTAAGTAGATTCCGGTAGGTAGCCGACTCGGGTTTTTCCAAACCGACTTGGTATCTCGAACTCTGGAGGCGAACTTGAGACGTAACTATGGCTTGCCAGGCGAACAGTTGTTGCATTATCTGGAACCTCGCGTCCTCGATACTCGGATACAGATACATCGTTTGATTTGTTATGCGGACCTCGTGAATCTGATTCTGAATTTTTGGATCGCCACCAGGTTTGTGCGTAGGTTGAGACGGAGCGTCTGTATCCATGCTCAAGTCCACTTCCTTCTTCTGACCTGTGAGGGCGTCGGTCCACGCTTTGATTCCAGCCTCCAATCGGGCTGCCAAGTTCTTCTCTACTTCCTCGTCGAGCCTGGACACCCAGATGTTCAAATTTGAATAATTTTTCAGGGACAGCTCGTCCACGGCTTTCTGGATCTTCGAGAGTATATCGGCGAACGTGTTCGCCGAATACGGACAGGTTTCGAGGGAACGAACGTCGACGTCCAATTGCTCTTCGACCACCACAAGGTCCTCCACTTTCTCTTGGAACGAAACGACGGCATCGGACAAACGTTGCACGTACGGATCTAGTTTGTAACTTTCCCAAATCAGGCCAATTCCCTGGATACAAAACAGCAAATGTTTTCAATTAGATGTGACGCAGCTGAGACGCTGCCGATGATAAGATTGAGTTGCGTAGTTGCGCCGATCGATACCACGATCGTATCCAAGTTTCCCAAATAATAAAATCTTACCTCGCAAAAAAGCGATAACACATCGTTGCGCATTCCAGCAACCAGCGGTACGATGCTGGCCTTATCCTCGATCTAAATAGAAATATAAAATGCATTATCGGACACGATCGCTTCGAAATTACACTGACGGCAGTACGAATACCAATACAGTTATGTTTCTTACAACATAAATTACAATAGTTTACCATTCAATGATGTACATACAAAAGATGCAAACAAAAGTTTCACGTGTTCATAGCAAATCCTAAAAAAAAAACTTGAAATACGTCGAGTCGAGTCGAGTCGTTACGTTACAGAAATAGAGATGAATACAAGATGTCACCGTATCGATTACAAGCAACTCTCAGAATATGCGGACGATCTAACTTATCAAACGATTCGCAACCGAAGAATCGTAACTAAATTCAACCTGGAGCAGAAAATGATATTGGCGGGGACTTGACAAGTGTTCAGGGACGGACGAGCGATCGTCAAATTAGAAATCTGTAAGCTTTTAAAAACACCGGATCTCGTTTGAAAACCAAACCAAAACACGAAAAAAAAATGAATAATAATTTCGGTAATTTCTCGTTTTGTTTTTATTCTTTCATTTTTTCCCGATAACCGCAAGTTATTTACTAACTCTTTGAACAAATTTAAGCTAGTAGTTTCTTCCGGTTATTCATCGTACTAAAACAAAATCATGTTGCAGTACAGATTATTCTACGAGAGCTAAGCAGGCATTACATTAATTCGCATAAGTAGGCAAGATGCATAATTCCTGAAAGCATCATACATGACTACCTTCAGTGCGGGGCAGTGGGTACTCCGATTGGTAAGCTAAACATGTTGGAGATCCAAGAAATTAGAAATATCGATATAACTATAACAATATATACCCTTAAACTGGCACTAATCCCTAATATTTTCTATTTAGTTAGATTCGATAGTTTCAAGGCGTTGAATGACTTTTTTAATCGAAGAGGTCGATAGTAATCGCAATCCTGATTGCAGAAACATTGAAAAATATAAAAATTAGTTTCTACGGAACGACAGACTCTCTTTAAAAGTTTACACGAATTTTCCGTTTAGAACAGTTTGACCGATTATACGAATGCACCGAACGAACACGACACATTACCTTCTCGAGCGTCCTCTCGTAAGTTCTGATGCTGTCGATCAGGCTGATCGCGAATGGGTACAGTTGATTAGCTTGGTGCGCTTTGTTCACGATGGGCAAAGGTACGCGAAAACCAAGATTTCGCAGATTTCTCACTTCCTTCGATAACGTGATAATCTCAGGGAGAAAATTTACTTTCAGCTTCAATACGTTCCCACGACCTGTGCGCGATCGTACATTTTCTATCGCGAAAATTCTTCCGGTAACACCTAGACTTCTCTGTTGCACTTTTCGTGCCCAATCATTGAAAATTTCCTTGGTCGACAATTTCATACGAAAACTGTCCCCATCCGCTTTCAATTTTTGTCCTTCGATGTGACTCTCCCAACCTTTTCCTGTGAAAAGAAACAAGAGACAACAAAAAACGAAAATCACTAAAAAATTTTGTAATCACTAAAAAATACGAACACTAGTTTCATGCAAATACAAATACGTACCTAATACGTCTTCGACCCGTTTCAAGTACATTGTAAGCTGGTAATCTATTTGTTTCACCCAAATAATGGAGCCTGCGACGGGAGGTAGGTCTCTGACTGTACTCATTTTACAGCATTTGCTTTGTGCGTATTGTACCTAATAATTATAGTAGTAAAACAACAACAACAATAATTAACTAAGTAGTATAAAATGTGTTTATTCTATTTCTAATAAGTATTCTGTATCATGGTTGTTTCGTTGTACCTTGAACTTTTCGTGTAGTGCTTCGATATCGTCTTTCACTCTTTGTATCAGTTGCGTTTGATATTCTCTGATAGCACCGCGTATGTGCGGCCTCACGAAGAGCGCATTGAAACGTGAAAAAATTCGAAACATTTCGTTCGCATTCTTCGCAGCGCCCAAATGATCCCTCAAATGTGCTGTTATCCTTGCCTCGACCCTTTCTATGCGCTCCTCGTATCTATCAACAGCGGCTTTCCAAGATTCTTGACCCTCTTTGCTGATGTCGAGACAGTCGATTTCTTTCACATTTTCGTATGCTAGATTGACTTCGCTAATCGCGTTTGCATCCGCGGCATCGAAAGCATATTCGACTTTTACGTTGTCGGTATCGGGAGTTTCCAATGTTGCATTGTTGTTACTCTGGACAGTAGGTCTGAGCACGCGAACAATCACAGTTCTGAGTTGTTCATGTTGCAGACGGAAATGACGCATATGTTCCATTCTATTTTCTAACTTTTTATGAGTCGGTGAAACCCTCCATAACATTTTCATATGTTCATCGCGTTTCTTTTTGACAAGATCTCTCAACAATCCAGTCAATTTTTCGTACTCCTCGTCCCATGTGTTGAACACTTCGAAACATTGCCCCATAACTTTTTCAAACTCGTCGAATGGAATGTGCATCAATCTTCTTGTACCCAATACTTTCAGAAGCTGCTGTCCTAGATCCCTCGAGATGGCTTCCATCAATCTCAATGCTCTTTGAATAGGATATTTTGTGCTTCGAATTTTCCGAAAGTGAATGAAGATTTGCTGAACGCTGGTCTCTATTCTTTCGAGTTCAGTGGCGGACAATAGATCGTTGATAGGAAAATCTTTCATTAAAGGATTATAATCGTTGACGGTAGCCAACGCTTGTTGCAGGCCAGTGTCCGTGTCGAAACTAACGGTCGCGTGAAATCTTTTTCCATGCTTCAGTATATCCAATGTTAAGGAAATTTCTATGCTTTCTCGTTTCTCCTGTATTCGATGTAACGCTCTTTCCAAATTCAACCAAAAGGAAATCTCTTGAAGAGCTGTGCCCGATTCTGGGTCACGATTCAGTTTAGTAACCTAGAATCAAAAGATTAACGATACAGCGTATGCTAGCGTATAGCGCAAGACATATCGAACCACCGATTATTTACCTTTTGGATTTCTTTTATCCATCTATTAACACCGTTTTGCAGTTGATTCAAAAATGTAGAGTCTTCGACTTTATCGCCAAAATCTGCCACTTTTGGCTTACAATTTTCATCGATGCACTGTTTAATTACTTGCGCCACAACTGGATGAATTTGTAAAGAAATTTCTGGAATATCTATATTTTGTTGTAAGTGCAATAATCCTGTCTCCAATTCTGCTATTTTCTTTTCAACCGTCGGTGCCATTTTATCTCCGTCTCTATCGGCACGACCAGTCTCTTTTACGTAACTTTTAAAATATGGAGCAATAGTTTTACTTATAGTATGCAATGTTTCGTAAGGTGGCCCATCCGAAAAGGTAACTAAACGTAGTTGAGAATGAATGGACTTGTCAGCTTCGACCAACGTTCCCCGTTTTGTTAAAACTAAAGAGGCCATTTTAGTATTAGTGAAATGTATCTCGTTCGATATATACAAAACAGAATTTTCTTTTTCTTCGTCGCCTTCGTTGCTGTCTTCTTCTAAAAGAATAACAGATCGAATAAAATATAATATCCTGTGTAAATAAGTATGAATCAAAATCGTTGTTATGCAAATTATGCAACAGATAATATGCCCTTTAGAAACTATTATCTATTGTCTATTATCAGTGGCAGATATAAAATATACTCCCAATCGATGCAAATCGATATGCGCGATGCGCGTGGATTTCTTTCTAATAATTTTTCTGTGAAATATTTTGTCGCGAGGAAGAAATGCGAAAGTGAAACCATAATCGTAACGATGCGTAAGATTACGCACCGGCACATTTTCATAAGTTCCATCGCGATGTATTTAAATATGTATCTATGTACTACGTCTGTATATAATAAAGGAGAATAATACGAAAAAGAAAAGGATGCGATGCGATCGTTGGATGTATCAGCTATATTAAAGTATGAGTCATATCGAAGGTACATAGATGTAAATGAATCGGGCAAGTGGCAAGTAGCACATTAGTTTTCAGAGTACGTTTCCGTTGTCGCGGTTTGATGTACCGTTGTATCGAAAGACCGCAATGGAGGATATCGCGAGAGGGCAGAGTGCAAAATTTCCAACGGTGAGGCGGTTAACGATTTATCATGTATCGCGTGTCCCGTATTACGCTTACCTTTGCTGGAACTTCTTTGTATATAAAGGGCCCACACCTGAGAATCGCTTAAGAATTTTCTAATACATTCTTGGTTGTTCTTGTCGTCGAAAGCAGAATTGAACGCGGGTGGTAGCACATCTTCTTCGGGTAGTAGAATCATTATTACTTTCTTTAAATAATTAGCAAAGTCCCAATATCCTACCACTATAACGATTTGAGACTCCGGGGATGGTTCCCCGGAGCCGTCCAAGGAGTCACCCATCCCGCGGTATACGGTATCGCAAAATCTTGCAAATCTTGAGAATCTCGAGCGGGCGATCGGTCGACCCCCGCTCTCGGATCAACTGTCACACGCACGCACACGGGCCACGGGCGATGACGATCTATACGAGACATAGACTACAATCTACAACATAGAACCACGATTACATTATGTTCCAATGATTTTCCAACGATAGCGCCACTTTCGAATCCGCTGCTTCTCTATTCTATATATGTTCCCTGTTTTATCGACTATCTCGGCGCGTTTACATGTTTCTTTCCTTTGCGAATTATCGACTACTTACTATCTAGTAGTGAAACACTATGTATGAATCGCTTGTCCGGTCAGAGAGGATAGGAGAGTGCTCACGCTCGGGTTTTGGCCGTGCCCATTCTAGTGCTGCCCCCTAGTTTAGTTCGTAGCCAGGAACAGACCCGGTTTCGACTTAGCCTCTAACAGAACCCGTTTCGACTTAACCTGTAAACCCGAATTTTTTTTGCCATAATAAAATATAGTCTGCACTTGGCGTGCGAATGAAGGAATTCTGACTTATTTTGTACTAGTATAGGCATTTAGTATAAACGTGTATAGTATTTTGAACAATACCACATGGTTTTACGTCATTTATTGTTTTATATATATAGTTGAAGAAGATGGTGCAGGTAGCAGCGCGATGCGGTGATAATCACCGCGGCGGTATAAGGGTACCGACTTTAAACTGTGAAATCTCGATACAATTGAAACTGGAATTTCCCTTGTTGTATCACCGCGGCGAATTTCAGCGGTCGTTGGGCGTAGGTCGACAGAAACCTGGAGCCTTTTTAAACTATAAAACCCTACGCTACCATATACGAATTTTTCCGACGAAAATCATTTTGAATATTCTTGCACTAAAAAATTACATTTTCATGTTAATTGATACATTATTTATAAAAACAATAGTCTTTCTTCTATAAATTATATTTAATTTATATTAATTGAAGTTTGGTATATTAGATTTATACAGGGTGTCCCAAAACTCATGTTAATGCCGAAAATGGGAGGTTCCTTGGGTCATTTGAAGCGACATTTTCCTTTACAAAAATTGCGACT
>CM052215.1:19021469-19145357 GCA_028454225.1 Lasioglossum leucozonium | reverse complement strand
TGTAGAGGCTAAGTCGAAACCGGTTCTTGTAGGTGCTAAGTCGAAACTAAAGAAAAAGTGGCACGGCCAAAACCCGAGCGTGAGCACTCTCCTGTCCTCTCTGGTCACGGTCATCACGGACGACTGCTGATGACTCACTGCGACTCACGGAAAGTGGAAACCGAAATAAAGATTTTTCCAAGAATAGCAGTGCTTATTTACTAAAATAATGTCTTTCTGTATTAATAATTTGAAGGGACCCGTGGATCAATTTACTAAGCTGGAAATCGTTGGTAGTTTCAGTATCGATGGTGACAGAGATTACTGCGGAGATTTGTCGCAACTAAAATATTACAAGGAACCGGAAAACGTTTATTTTAATCTCGATGATAATCCACCACCCGAAACAAAGTCGGATTTAAAAAAAGAGAAATTGGATTTTTTGTTGCGATGGATGTCAGAAAATATTGATCAGCTTAAAGTGAAACATTCGGATAATATACCCGAGAAATGGTTCGCTACTTTGTCAAAATTAACTATTTATTTATATTTAGTTAGATTCACGAAAAAGATTATTCAACTAATCGAGAAACTTTTATTCGTAGTTATTTATAAATATATATGTTTTGTTAGGCTAGAAGCAGATATTGTTTGCCTTCGCGGCTTATTAACAACTTTGTTTTCCACACCGTACGATAAGGAAGGGTGGATCGTGTGCGCATCAAAATTTAAAGGTACAATATATTTATGTGGTTTCGACTCTGATGCAAAAAAACTACGAGTATCCAAGGAAACTGCTTATCAAAAGAAATGTAGCTCTTGGGGTCGTAAATTTGAACAATACATGTTAGCAGGTGCGTAAATGAAAAAGAAAACAAAATTATTTATTCAAATGTTTACTCGTGGCAAAACAAATTGCAGATTCACCTTTCGAGAACCCAGATTTGTCTATTCCTCTAAACGGAGAACTATGCTGTATGTTTAAATCTTCGTTTGGTAGAACAGTTTTTCTATATGGTGCTGAAATAGACGGTATTCGTTCGTCCCATCGTATAACAGATACGTCAATAGGAAAAGACGTAGAGCTTATAGAATTAAAAACTATAAGTATGAGAGCTATTACTCGCCACGGTTATGTAAACTATAATAGAGCCAGCACAGTACTGAAATGGTGGCTACAAAGTTATTTGGTGGGTATACCAAGAATCATATGCGGTTGTAGAAACGATAATGGTATCGTCGCAAGGATACGCGAATATAAACTGGATCAATTGGCAAATTGTTTTAAGGTGATTAAAATGACTGTTCGACGTCGGCCGAACGTGTATCTATGTACTTTAAAATGATATAGTTTCATTGCTGTTACAGAATTGTTGGGATTTTGAAACGTGTTCAAGTTTTCTCACCGCATTTCTGGAATGTATAAAGGCAACTGTTGTTCGTAATTATGATAAATGCATTTATAAATTCACATACCACCCAGAAAGAAATACCATCAAAGTCGATGAATTAAAACCTACTCCAGACTTGGAATATACATTTTTACATTCGTGGTACATTGACGCAGTAAAATGCCACTGCGAAGGGTTTTGACATTTGATTTGAAATGAAAACAAAAGTATTGTTCATACGAATAATATCAGCTTATAAAACGGGTAACAATGAAATTGAACGCCGTATTTTATATCTTGATAGGCTAACACGGGAATACTGTACCTGTACGTATAATACGAGTCTGACTTATCGTTAAATTAGAAGCAAAGTTTCTAATTAGAAGTAAATGTTTTTACGTTGACAAAGAACTTGTATAACTTTAATAGTTTTCACCATAGATTTGCTTTATTGCAGACATTTCTTTATGGGACATAGGCTGTAACATTAAGCCTGCAACAGGTGGGTCCAGTTCCAAGTCTCGTATTTCATTTACTTTTATTTTGAGATTGCTTCTTAACTTGTTAATTTCGATGTTGCATTCTTCCTGATCTGAAATACACACGTTAGAAATAACGTTGGATATTATTTATTTCATGGAAATATAAATAGAAAGCGAAGAAGCGACAACCTTTTGCAAGTAATTCCTGTGCAGTTTTAGAAGGCATTTTAAACAACAACGGTCCTAGGGTCACCCAAGTTTTCTTAGATTCTTGTTTTTGCAGTGCTCTCGTTCCAACTCTATCGTCGTTTCTTCTTATGTCCAAAGCAATTATTTCTTGCCGATCCGTGAGAATTTCACCTGCTTTTTCTTCTACCAGTTCTATGTGTTTTAACGCCTTGTCGGGGTCAAAATTGATCTGCAACAAAAACAGTTATCGTTTGAAAATAGCATCATTTTGACAAGGATGCTTCTCTAGATAAAAGGAAAACAGTAAATAAGTACAGTTCACTTACGCATATTATAGCGATAGCAAATATAAAAATTCACACGTCGTATTCAGTCTTTGGAACAGAATGAAATATTAACGTTATTTTAAGATAAAGCGATACGCAATACTCTTTCCTTTCTAACTTCTCTATTTAATAATTTTTCCCTATCTTTCTTCTTGAAGCATTTCTGTTTGGACGATTTAGTATCGTTAACCGCCGCAGGATCCCTGGGTTTGAAGTGAGTTACTCTGTATTCTTTTTCGCTTGTTTGACCTAACCCTTTCCTATCGTTTTTTAGACAAGTTTTAATAGGATATTTTATTCCTTTCCCGAATGGACCAAGACCAACTTGTTCGTCCCATCCAGTGTTTAGAAGCATTTGATAACCTTTGTTTTGTTTAGATATACCGTACATGGCATTCGGTAATTTTGGTTTAGTATTAAATACGTGAAGCACAGATGTTTCGTGTTTTTCCCAAGTTGTACAATAAAAATTTACTTTACAAATTTCACAATAAAACCCTGAATTCTCTTCCGACCGACGATTTATATTATCTCTAATGTCGAGCATCGTATCCTTGCGATTCGTTAAAGACTGTTCCTTCGAGTCCGATCGCGCACGCGACAAAGCGTCAATATTTGTACTTGAATTACCGGTTTGTATCTTTGGAGAAATTTTACTACCTCTGGTCTCTGTTTTCCTTCTTAGTAAAGCAACTATAGTTAAATAATTTTTCTTCAATGCTAGTTGCGCAGCGGTAAGACCGGATTTTTCTCTCGCTTCTCTACTGGCTCCCAAATTTAATAGAAATTCTATGATGTCCAAGTGTCCGCAATAAACAGCTGACATTAAAGGTGTCCAACCAAAATCATCTGTGGAGTTAACATTTTCTTGCGTTACGTGTTTCGATAAGAATTGCAAGTCCTTCTGTTCTATCGCTTTCAGTATAGCGTTAATAGACACAGGTTCCTCCGGACACAGATATTTTCTGATGTTTTCATTATTAATGACCGCTTTTACTACTTCGTTCTCTTGGACGACACCCCTCTTCTGTTTACGGTTCTTCTGCTTTTCCGTCGATTGTATCGAATTGCTTTCTTGATTTATAATTTCTTCGTAAGCTTGTCTTGCCTTGCTCCCGTCGAATCCTAATCGGTAATCTTTCTTTTCTGGCAATATGTTGGGAAGGTCACGGGATTCCCGAACAAACGCTTTCCACCGCGTCATATTGATATCGCGTGTAGAAAAATTGTTTTGCTTCAACATTAACGCGGGATATTGCTCGAACGCCCAAACTTTCGAACTTAATTTTCATTTAGTCACGAGATGTTTGGTTAGCCAAATGATTTCGATTGTTATCTGACAGAAAGCATTATCTGTTTTGGGGGTTTAACTTTATTTCCTCGTAACATATCGGGTCTTCATCGACTAATCAACTAATTATTAATTGCAACAATCTATCACGTTGATATGCTCTTAACGTAGGACAACAATTACCTTCTGTAACATAATCGTAGATTTTTATGTCGACTCTCTTCGCGTAAAACGCGACAATTCTGTTGTACGTGTACGTGCAAGTAACTACTGTGTATGTAAGATACTGCGTTGTCAGGTAGTACTACAGGTTCGACCGGTTCGAGATAACTGGCTTCAGATAACCTCCAAACGATTCTTGTGGGCAAAGTGCTATAGTCTATGGACGATATATATACTAAAAATCACAAGAGTCGGTAACACCGGAAGGACCAGTTTTCGTTGATTCTGCGCAACTTCTATTTCATACGTCCGCATTCCTATGTACAACGCATGCGCGCAACGATACTGACACGCGCCGCACGATGTTCACGCTGCACAGACGCCAAGCCGGATCATTCAGAGCGTGTAACGGGTGTTCTTCCAGCAGCTTTTATATCGCTTTTTCCATTATTTTTTAAGTATTAGTGTAGTTTTTCTGATTTAAAGATTTACCCTGTATATTAAATAGAGTGGCGTGCGAGTGGTGGAGTAGGAGTTGACATACTTGCTGCGCCACCTACCGTCTAGTAACCTGCGCGAAACAGTTACGGACTCTTGTGATTTCTACTGTAATGTATGTAATGTAATGCCATACCTGCTGTTATACCGTACATCGCTACGACCAGTTCAGTCCCCATTACTCCCCACACCAGCCGATTTCTTACGCCCTCTACGCTGCAGAACAATCAATTCTGGAACTAGATCATATGGAACAAAATACAAATTGCTGATGCAGATACCAGTTGATTTCAGTTGTAGGTTTATTAATGACTGTTATTCGCAAATGAAAATCGCTGATATGTAACAATTAATAAATGAATTAATATAATATTTATAACGATCAATATAACGATGTCGGTTAAATAGAAAATTTACAACATTGATAAAATAGAAATTTACATTATCGACAATAACCACAGTTTCGTCACAGTACAGACAGATCCTAATAATTCTGTGGTTTCGTAGTCGTAGCGACGCGCGACGTGGCCCGACGCAACTAATTTATTGCAAATTGTAAACGGTAAAAACTAAGGTAATAACCAAGATTGAGAAGGGAAAGCCACGAAGCCAACTACATAGACAAGGGAAGAATGGGAAGGGATGGACCATGACCGGGATCTATCATAGCTGTCGGGGTCCTATTTTCTGGAGGATCTCGGAGAGGATGTGTCATATACATATTGTACATATGTAGTGCAGAGTACAGGAAGCGGTATCATAATGTTTGGTCTACAAAGAGGTTGAACATATCGAACCTTATATTAATAACAATTTCTCAATTTGATATAACAAAACATTTGAACCGTGCGCAGTATGGAAATGTTAGTATTCGACACAGCAAAGGATTCTAATCCGGTTAGTTTTTTATTTTACAGAAAAAACTGTTGCGTATGTCGGCTATTTGCACAGAGTCGATCGATATACCGTAGTAGAGAAGAGACCAACTAGCACGGTCCAACTATTCTTCGAATGCAGCAAACACGTCGGTTTGCACGAAGATGCACAAGGCACGACCGTGTCCGCGCGTGTTATCAACGTTGTCCATGAGTTTGTATTTTCGACTATTATTTTATTAATAACGATAACCAACAGAAGGTAATTACGAAGTAACCGTCTTTTTGGAAGTTTGATTTACAAAGGATTTCATCGATTTCCTGATTCATCCCTGACTCGTATAACAATAGGTTAACGAGAGAGTACGTTGAATTTATTTCGAGTTAAAAAAGATTTTAGGTAGCTCTCAGATAGGGAACACGTAAGTACCTATGCATTTAATTAGCGCTTACGCGCGCGAAAGTCGCGATAGATGCGAACAAGGTGCGTCAACGAAACCACGAGACGTTTCCAAGGATACTTTTCTTATTTGGTAGACGATCTTTTACACCGTTACACTCTTTTACTCTTTTACTCTTTTACCCTTTTACCCTTTTACACTTTTACTCCTGTTCTCGCTAGAAGCGGAGAATGGTCTTGCGCCTTGAGCTGCTCCGCTTGCAAACGAAAAGAAGAGGCGCGGAGTAAAGGAAAGAACCGCGAAGACGTCGCATCTTCTCGACTTCGAGACTTCGGTGTCGAAGCGACGCGTGACGTCTACAAGAAGAGGGGGGTGACCGAGGAACAGTGGAATAGGTTGAATCGTTGAAGGAGCGAAAAGGACGATGTTAACAATAGGGCACAGCAGCGAGGACGAAGAAGCCTCGAGAAGAAGGATGAAGATAGGGACGATAGGCATGGTAGGATAGAGTAGGCGAGCTTTTCGGCGAACACGCTCGGTAGCGGCGGCGGCGGCGGGGGCTGCGATATAAGGAGCGCCAGGGAGAACCGATTAGAGTGAGAGAGAGAGAGAGAGAGAGAGAGAGAGAGAGAGAGAGAGAGAGAGAGAGAGAGAGAGAGAGAGAGAGAGAACAAGGGTGAACCGGGGAGAACCGGGAGAGACAGGAGAGCCGGGAGAAATGGGTGTCGGGGGGTGGTTTGCTTGGTGGGAGAAACAGGAGACCCGGGCAGTGCAAGTCGGGCAACCTGCCTGACGATATCGTCGTTTTGGGTGTCGCGATCTCCGTTAAAATTGCTCGTTCCTAGCGAATTTTCCTTTGAGCGTTACTTTTCATTTAATTTTAATAGATATTTTTTTGTTTTTCAGCCACGTAAAGACACGTACGGGTATATTTTACGCGTAAAAACGTAATAATTACATACGTGGGTTACGGCACGCGCGTCATCGCCTCGCGAAACATATGTGTTTAGGCACGGACTCCGTCGTCGTAAAACAGGAGACCGAAAATAATTGAATTGTCGCTGGATGCGCGGGTGTATCGTTGTGTACGTTCACTGAAATACGAGCACGTGTATCAATTCGAAGAGGCAGCTGAATACGAACGCACGTCATTTCGGACGCGCGAGATCGCGAGAACACGAGAGCACGGGGACACGGGTGCACGGGTGCACGGGAGCACGAGAACACGAGAACACGAGAACACGAGAACACGAGAGCACGAGAGCACGAGAGCACGAGAGTCGGAAAAAACATATGCACTTGCCTGTTCGACGCGTCGAGTGCCTCGCAGCGTTCAAGTAACAGGTTGGTCATTCGGACTTCTCTCTTCGTATGTATGCGTGTAACTTAAACCTGCTTTCGCGCGCTTCCTATCGACCTATCGAATCGGTCGTATCGACTGTCTCGCGACCTCCACCGATACCGATCGCGAGACAGATTTATCAGAATGTACGATTTATTTCGGTTTCGGAACAGTATACTGGAGCGATAATGAATCGCGATAACGAAGAAATCGGAGATAAAATGTAGTAATTGTCGGATTTTTTTATTTTCTCGGTCCTGTTTTGTCGGAAATATCCGAAATATCGAAGTTTCGAGTTTGATACAACAGGAATGCAGACATCTTCGAAACGATCGCATTATACATATTCTGTGGAATGCGGTTTGCCGTGGAAACCGAGCCACGCATGCAACGTGATTTCGAGATGAATTCGATACCGTTTTAATCGGCCAATTTCCGTCCTTATTTCCTCGATTCCCAGGAACGTTCCATTCTGTGTCCGATCTCCTCTTCTCGAACATGCTTCGTACATTACCGTTGATTTTACCTCTGCATCCACGATAGATCGTCTCGAGGAAAAATTGATGAAACTTTTGCCATCGCCTAATAATTATTGGGGCCGCCCGTGGAATAGCGTTTCGTTCGATGTTTATCGTGCAAAACGGCATTAAATGTTTTTAATCGATTTCGAAAACTGGTTTTATTTAGTTGATTCGTAATGTTGGTATTGATCCGGCTTGTTGCGCGTTCTCTCGTTACCGTTCTGTCGATGCTGTATCGCATTGGGGAAACAATCCGTCATTCGTTAAGGTTGCGCGATTCTTTTCTGTTTCTTTTCCGTAACAACATTATTTCTAGGCGTACTGTACAAGTACAAGTATGTAGCTAGCTACTTACCTTCTATGTATGTACCTATTACCTATTACCTATACTCACCTAGATTGCTTACCAGCTACTTACCGACGAGCGTACAATCCGAAACCAAACTAATCGATAATAAACGGAAGTAAAAAATTCATTTTGGAAACCGCAGGTACGTTATTTGGTTAGTTTACAAATAGCTGAATCTCGATTTATCCTGTCTCGAAGAGACCTTGACCCGAAGTCCGCCACCGTGCTAAGCCTCCCAGACGTCTAATTCCCGGTGGCCGTCCAGTTTCGATACTCCCTCCTTTTCATTACTGTGGCCAATTGGGTTCTATAGCTTCGATCACCAGTCCGCGCAAACGGTATCGCTGTTGCTCCCAGCCTCTAATCCGCTGGCTAGTTGTGTCGCTTGCGTCGGTAGCCGGTACGATGCGATGGTCGCGTCAAACATCTGTTTCTTTTTTCTTTTGTGTCCTGCCACGTACGAGTCTCTAGTTTTTCCTCGTTTTTCTTTGTTTTCTAGAACAAAAAGCACAAAATTTACTAAATTTATCAGTCGATGGTTTAGTTTAGAGTTTCAGTATGTATCGAGTATCTGAATTGCGTTGACGCGCAGGGACGTTTGTCGATCGAAGATCGCTTGTACGACAAATTGAATTTTCAGCTATCTTGGAGCTGACAAACGGAACCGATTCACATATGTATATCGTATTTGACATGGATACATTGTATACACAATATTTAATTATACATATGTATATTAGTTGTATAAATATAATTTTTTCATCGAGTTTTTCGATGGAGTTTTTCGTTCGAGTCATCGAACGGAGAAATGGTAGAGGAGAGGCGGCGGTGCATACGTTTTATATGGATTACGGCCAAGATCAGCTTTCGGGTGTAGTTGCAAAATGCCGCAACGTACGCACAATAGAATACATACGTATACGTATCTATAGGTACATCGATATTGTCTATGTATAATATGAAAGAATATCATAATAGAAAGGAAAAGCGAAAGTGTTTGTGGACGCGAGTTGCAAGTCCGCTGTTCGTTTAATTTTCGAGATGTTATCGGGACTCGCAACGTTGGTAGCTGGTAGCGCGAGAGTCACGCGAGATTGCTTCGGCCTCGACAGACTTGCGAAAAGGAAACCTTTTGCGACCACAACTTTTCATTGAGTTAAGCAAACATCACCAACGATTGACGGACAATCGCGACTCACGACCCCGCTCGGCAAATACGCGAATTCACCTGGACTGCGGCTACAGTTTATCAAACACGAATCGGACCTTCGACCCTTATTAAATATACCTTCGTCCGTACCTAACCCATATTGGATTGGATCGCGCGGATCAGATCTGTTCTAGAATCATTTTTACGATGGTTTTATCTTGCCTTGATTCCCGTTTCTCTGTCCTTTCTCTGAACAATTCTCGCGTCCTTTGCGTACCGTATTGCCGTTCGATTTCTTCGATACGCTTTTTCTAGAACAAGCGGATCCGATTCGATCGTTTCGTTCTTTGACCGTTTCACCAGTTTCCGAAATGTTACGAGAACGCGTGGCTGATTCGAAGAAACGCGCAACTAGAAAATTCTAATATAGCGGAAACTTGAAATCCGATCGATATTCGTTGTTGTTGGAGCTTGCGTTTTATGAAAATATGCAACGGGCAGCAGATTCTACGATACCGTTGGATTTCAATCGAACAACACGATTTCTCTTTGAAGTATTTCTTCCAAGTCTTTCTTAAATATCTATCGTAAACTGTTACGCGCGAAAAGAATGATTTCAATAATTTTACGTTAGATAAAACGTCCCCTGATGATCGTCCCGACCTATGAATAATTTATCGCTTCTTGGAAGGTACGCGCTTCGCTTATACAAATCCATCGTCAAATTGAAAATTCCAAGCTGCGGAGCATCGCGCGTCGTTAGACTTTAATAATCGATTGAAAAAGTAGATGAAACCCCTTTATCATCGAACCATTATGGAACACGTTTTCTCGTTCGTTGGCTTTGTTTTATCGTTGTTATTTTGCATTTACTGCAATGCCGTTTTTATATGTAATAGTATAAAATTGCTGCTGCGATATAACAACAGATGCAACGAAGGAGTTTTCGCAAGTGGCTTTAGCTGTTTGGATTTCGAAACGATACGATTAGGTACAGAGATCGCTGCGTGTACAGTCAAAGTCGCGCTAGATCTTAATACTCTCTGTATCGTATGCCGGAAACTCCGGTACGGGATTCTGATGGCAGCAAGTTGTGCAGTATTCGGAGTGTTAATCGAGGAATCGGAACTATGTTCGGATCGTATACGCGGCCATGTTCAATTCGATTTTCGTTAATTTTAATTTTCTTTCGATCGAGAATCTATTTTCTCGAAAATCGCAGTTTTAATTTCTAGCTGGTTCGTTGGCGTCGGTGCAAGTTACGCGCTATAGAAAAAAAACATTAGAGTGCTAAACCAAGCTAACACGAGAAGAAGATAAGAGAAATGTGAAAAAATGCGGGGAAATGCGGAGAAATGCGAATCTACGAATAACGAGAGAGAGAGAGAATCGTTCGTTGAACAACGAAGCGGCTAAAAGGCGAATCCAATTTCATTGAATTATGGGACGAAATGGAGGATAATAGGATCGATGAAAGGGTAAACGTGGACAAAATAAACCGGACGTCCACGCGGACAACGGCTCGTAACGGATGTAAGCTTACAGCGTTTTTCTGGTAAAGCTCTGCCCGGATAGAAAGGGGATGACGGGAAACTTGACTACACGCACTCGGCGTCGCCCTACCGATCAATAGCTACAGGTGGCAGCCATTTCCTAGCCAACGGCTGCTTTCACCCTCCCACCATAGCTCTCCGTTTCCCTTCAACTGTGTATCATTTGCTCCTTTTTCTCTTGCCGTTATTCTCGCTGTCCTCGCTCCTCCTAGCCTTTGTCAGACCTTTCAGGTTTCCTTTGTAGCTGTATTTTTCTCAATGGAAATTTCATTTTGAGTTGCTCTTTGGTATTTTTCCTTCCACGAATTGAGACAGAAACGAGTTTGGAAACGGGAATGGGAACGGGAACGGGAACGGGAACGGGATGAAAACGGAACATTTTGGGATTCGAAAATAATGTCTCGATTAATCTTGTAAAGTTCTATATCGGCTTTGCTCGTGTCAACAATGCAATTTTTCGATAAAAAAATGTTGGCGAGCTCGCGTAACGTTCAGAAACGCTGCACGTTCAGATGCAAATATTCTATAGAATCGTATGCCAGAAGCTAGCATACGACGCGAGGCGTACGAATAGACGAGGATACATACTCTGTTATCATTATCCTCGAGATAGAGATGATCGCAAAGGGGTTCGATTACCGAGTGTCGCTTATAGAAATTAGCAAAGGTCGAGTTTGCAGGCAGGTTTGAATCCTTGTCCAACTACGGATCCGATTCAGCCGATCGAAGGCCATAAAAGCCTTGGGCATCAGGATAGACGGTAAAACTTTCGTTATTGTATACACCGGAGCGTCTCGTATGACATTGAGGAGTTTTTTTGTTTCGTTTGTTCATCGGAACTCGAATTCGCTCTATCTATTTGTATTCGATTGATTTCGAACAACAAGAAACCATGTTTTTATAAATACATATTTTCAATTAGAAGATAATTTATATTTTTACATTCGAATTTCAGGCGATTCATAGACCGCGAGCGGAGTATACAATTACCATAATTATACGGATCAGTGGAAGGACGCGATATGCATTATTCATTTCAATTATCGGAACTTCTTTCGCTGTTAAATATTAATACAACGTTCTTTGCGTTTGCCAATTTACAGTGCTGCATTTACGAGAATCTGCCTGCACATTTAGGTCATTGTCATATTCGTCTAATTTAGAATTATACGTATTGTATCTTTTGAGGTAGTCGGTGCTTGTTTTATTTAGGTTTTATTTAAATGCATAGATATTTTTCACTTTTCTATATTTCCCCTCGACCTTTAAATTACTATTACCATCTACTTCTGCTAGGTGTGCATGTATACGCATACGGGCTGAGTATACAATACTGCTCTGCGAACATGCTCCTCGAAGAACCTTTTTCCTGTCTCAGCAGACTCGAACGAGTCGTTACGCGACTCATAACCCCAATATGACGCGACATATTGATCTGACCGCATATATCGCGATCCATATCCTTCGTTGGGCTAACTAGACCAGCCTGCGGGTCACTGGAACAAATCCTTTCCACCGATACGAATATTTCCTCTAAAACGAAGACGCGTGCGCGTGTACGCGCAATGTAGGCACGTTAGCTGAAAATTTTCCAAACGAGGAATAATCTATTTGTAGTACACTATTGTAGATTATATTCAGCTCAGAGAATTCGTTACGGAGCAAACAGATTATCTTGATTACTTTTCTAATTGCAATAATAGAAAACAACAAAAGAAAGCACTCGGTTCTATCGATCGAAGATAATAATGCGCGAAGACAAAGTAATCTTTGAAACAACGATAAACGCATAAGAAAGACTATATTGGGTTTATCGCGCTTACGGTTACTCAGATATGTAGTACATAATAGATAATAGATAGTGGTAGTATACGTAGCTTTACATACATACGTACATACATAGTATGTAATATGTATGTAGCAGTACGGTAGCAGGTTGCGCGGTCGCAACAAGTAGTAGAAGTTTGCGTTTGGTCAGCCGCCAATGGTAGTTTCGAAACACGATCATGTTTCGAAGGACGAAGCGCTGCCGAATATCTACCGAATAACCTAAGACGTAAAACGTTTTCTGTAACTCGAGTGTACTCGACGATTGAACAAATACACGCATACCTACGATACAATGACTTTAATCTTTTTAACCGAGAATCAATCGCGTTCGCGTTGGAAATAATGTAGCTTCGCCTCGAAAATATCTCATTTCTATTCCTTTCCGATTAGTCGCGTCGCGGGATACCGAGGAAAAGAGAGAGAGACTTTAATGTAGGTAAATAAAATGTGAAGGTGAGAATTGGTATTTTCCATGAGAAGAAAGAAGCAGAATATACCCGGGAATAAGGCATACGTGGGACACGTGGAATTTGAAGCGCGAGTCTCATAATGGTCTGGCACATATTAGTTTATCTCGTAATGATGCCAACGAAGCGGTGGACATTCCCCTCCTAGTTCACTCCATTCCTTTGCCGCATCGTCGAGTGTGCTGCTTCAAGGAATTTGTTCCGAATGACCTCGACACAGGAGCAAGCTGTCATTCGCGATTACTTCTTCGGATCGGTTAAATATAAGTCGATGAGTAACGGGTGATGCAACCTACGATACGAACAATAAGATCACACCGATGCCCTCTCTTCGTTCAAACGATATAGTCGTTGTTGTTCTTCGATTCAACTTTGAAACGTCAAATTTATCGATATCGCTACGTTTAATGAAAAATATCCGTACATTCTCGGCAATCGGTAATTCGTAAATAAAACGTACATCATGAGAATTCGTTTCATCGATTACAATAACGTACAACCTACTAACAAACATCGAAGACCAAACAGTTTCATTTCACCGAACGATCCTACGACTCTACGATACATGACATGTTTAATAATGTTCCAGGTCTCGCTCCACTGTAGAATTTTTACAAGTAACAGAGTTTCGATGGTACTTGGATACGCAGAGAAGAAATTCGAAGTTGATGGGAACGCAAATGGGTTTCTGGCAAAAGGGTGAGCCGAGTGGCTCCTCCTGTGCGTTGCCGTTGACTCGTCTGATTCGGAAACTCGCTAGTTTTCGGTGCATTGCGAACGCCGTTGCAATCTTATCGTCGAGCATCCGAACACTATCGACGTCTGGTCCGATCCGATTCTGAGAATAAGTTTATGCCGGTTGCCGAGATCGGTGATCAGAACACCGGACGAGGTGCAACAGGAAGCTGACTCCTTTTTTCTCTCAACCTCAACACCAACCTCAACCTCAACCCCAACTTAAACCGCAACCTCAATCTCAACCTCAGCACCAACCTCAATCACAATTTCCACTTCAACTTCAACTTCGACTTTGACTGCGACTTCGACTTCGACTTCAAAATGTTGCGCGACAACGTGGTATCCTTCGTTAAAAAGGTAACTTGTTTTCATGGTTATTTAAATCAAGGACTCGTACGTATTGTATGTACGAGTTTGCTAGTAGTGTAGCAACCTCGACGAGTTAGTAGATATGGAGAGCTGTACCTCGTTAATTTGGTAACGATCTGTATGTCGTTGACTAACGGAAGTACGGTCGAAAATTTCTAACAGTACGCTTGCGAAGTGATCTATTTGTTTGTGTTATTATTTAGATAATGCCGAACGCTGCGACGCAACCAGATTCCGGAACAACCGGATCGGTTATGCCGGATGAAGGTGGCAACACCTTCAGGAAATGGAGGCAGCTGGGAGGCGATGTGATACGAGACGGTAAGTAGTTGACCTATTCGTAACGCCAACCGTATAAACGTTTCGTTGAAAAACGACAAATTTCATTTCTTCCTTCTGTAGTCGTTTTTGAAATGCCGTTAGACGCTGTTACATATGTATACGCAATGGAAATACGAAGAAATCAACTGCTATCGACGTTCAACTGTTTCGATCCTCTGATACATAATGCGATTACGATGATAATTTTACACCTTTTCCTCCTTTACAAAGAATTAGCGATTAGTGGGAAATATCTACGAAGCAAAAGGAAATCGAATCGGATCGGACCGGAAGCTCGAACACTCGAGATTACATACCTCGTCGCGCGTCGCGTCGCGACGTCGCGAGGCATCGTAGTAATAATACATTATATATGGATGTAGGTACACATATTTATTGTTAGTTGGACCGTCTAAATTAGTTTGAAACGGCTGATTCGAACAAAAAATGAGCGTCGTTTAATAACTCGCGATTTATGTGACACGCGACAAATTCAACTGTGCATACATACACGATCGTTCCGAGAGTGTCGCGTACTGGAGATACATATCGAGAATCAAGTGAAATTGGTATTTTCCTTCTTTTTCGTTGTAGTGACAAAATTTGGTCCGGCGAAGGTTACAACTGCCGAAGAAAACCAGCCTAAGGAAGAGGCGTCTACGGAGGCGACGAAAACGTAAGTGTTTTGAAAACGTTTACAACAAGAAAGACCGCAAAGACCGCAAAATATAATTAATTATACTTTGATTCTTTGAAATTCGAATTGGTCGATGCATTGGAAAATATTGTTTTGCGAGGAACTGTAAGATTAAGGTTGAGCCAACTTGGACTCGAACGTTTCAGAAAGTCGAAAACCGGAGATGAGTGCAGGGTATGCCGCAAGTCGTTTGCACCCGAAGAAAACTCGCGAATTTGTTGCGAGTGTCAACAAAAAGTTTGCGACGATTGCGCCAGCTATTCAACGACAACGAATTCCGATGATCCGGTAAGACTTTCTCGTGTATTTCTCAGAATTTTCTTTGGCTGAACAATGCTCCGAAGAGATGATACATTCTGTTCTATGGTTGTAATAATCGTTACGAGTAACGATGATTTGAAATAATCGAGAATGTATGCGATAAATAAAGTTGGACAGAGAGATGATCGTTTAACGAAGAAATTTTTTATGGAATGGCATATTCGAAAGAATAAAGTATCGAGAAAAACGTTTTCAGTCGTCGTGGCGATGCAGCATCTGTCGGCGGAAAATCGCGTCCCGAGATCAGCCGATCATGACGCAGGAATCAACAGACTCCCTGTTGGAGGTCCCGGTTTTGGAGGCTTTGCAGAGAAGGCACAGCGACGCTAGACTCGGTTGTCAAAGCGGAAGTCAACTTGGTGGACTCGGTTCCGGACTTGTTCCGTCGAGAAGTCCGGAATGGAGAAGACATTCGGACGCGTCACCAGCCATTTTAAAAGAACTTGAAAAAGTGAGTATGTTATTGGAACAATCGCGTGCTTGTCAAAAACGCGACAACAGCAAAATCTATCAAACAACCAAATTATACGTTTTTAGTTGAAACTCTCAAGTTGTTGATAATCACGCTTTCATCGCTTTGATTTTACGTCAATGTCAATATCAATGTCAATGTCAATGTCAATGTCAATGTCAATGTAAATGTCAATGTCAATGTCAATGTCAATGTCAATGTCAATGTCAATGTCAATGCCAATGCCAATGCCAATGCCAATGCCAATGCCAATGCCAATGCCAATACCATCAGGACATGTATGTATGTATTATATGCATAATGGTACTCCGAAGGGACGGTTGCGAGAGCTGGAAGAGCTCATAAAAGGGCACAGGATTCTACGGGGACCGGACGGGACTTTCCCCACGGCGGGAAGGGACCTCGCGAATTTTCCGTTTGAACTAGGCTCGACGATGTTTATTTTGACATTTGAGATAGTCTGACGGCTGGTATACGCGCGGTATTACAAAAGATCGCTCGCGCGTAAGAAACGAGCAGGTTCGCGTTACAGAATCGGCACGGTGCCGGCTAATCGGGCTTTTACAAAGTTTTCGTAGACGCGCCGCGCCGATCCCGAATGATAAACGCGATTTACGGAATTGTTCTAGCAGCCCGTGTCGACGAACTTTCGGATTTTTAAATGGGTACGGTCCGGAAACTTTTCGTCGCACATAAAAAAAAAAAAAATGTGTATACATTTACGTGGCAGTGAGTGTAGAGTAAATTAATTGTACAAACACTTATTTTGTAGAGGATGTGTTTCCAACTTGTTACAACTTACAGCTGCAATGGTTGCAATGCTTATTTTGTGAAGGTGAGAGAGGTGAAGGGAAGGGTTAGGTTGTGGGGAAGAGTAAAATTGCAGAAGAAATAATGCTTGTCACGTTTTTGAATTTTAAGAACAGACAGGATAAGCTCGTTCTTCCAATCGATAGCGTGCAACGATCCTATGTACTTGGGATTGTTAAAGGAAACTCGTGACGCAGGCAGGCAGGCAGGCAGGCAGGCAGGCAGGCAGGCAGGCAGGCAGGCAGGCAGGCAGGCAAATTAAAACCGAACCCGAACTCGGAGATAGTACTTTACGACGAATTGATCGGGTACAAAACGGTATTCGAACATCGCATCGCGCGTCGTTCCAATTGGGGCTCGAAATCTGAAAATTAGATCCAGTCTGACAGAATTTTGCTCGATTACATCTCGAATTGGATCAGTCGTTTGCTCGTTGGGTGCTTTTACCTTGGCTGATCGATCGAACAGTAGTTACGGCGAATGTCAATGTCAATCAACAGGAAGAATAAGATAAACAAGGATGCAAATCGCGGGGACGAATCGGGTAGAATCGGCTCGAATCATGATAACGATGTGCTATGGATTCTAAGTATTTACGCCGCGCCGCGCCGTGCCGCCTTGTGGGAGCGCGGTCGCCGTTGTCCGTCGATCGAATTAATCAAATTTATCGTTATACCGTCCACGGTTATCTTTTAGCTACAGCTACAGGTGTTTTCAATGCCAATTTCAATTCGCAATTTACTT
This sequence comes from Lasioglossum leucozonium, assembly GCA_028454225.1. Taxonomy (NCBI): domain Eukaryota; kingdom Metazoa; phylum Arthropoda; class Insecta; order Hymenoptera; family Halictidae; genus Lasioglossum; species Lasioglossum leucozonium. The sequence continues at coordinate 19,128,079 of CM052215.1, read as the reverse complement.
GGAGAAACTGAAATCGGTGGACGTCAAAGAAAATAACGATTCGCTTTGGGATTCGAGGCGAGACCAGCTTAGTCGCTCGTAGCTTTTCGCATCGCTAAACGAGCTATACAGCGAGTATTCTCCTGTCTGTCGCCAGCATTTTCGCAATCTCATCACGCAATGGTGTAATTTTCTGCGAGTCTCTAATACGCGTGTCGTAATGTTATAGTTTCGGAAGGTTGCAGGAGAACGTCGCGAAGACATTCGATGGGAAAGGGATTTGGACCGGAAAAGCAAATCTAGAGCCACATCGCCGGATCGTCACCAGGTCGAAAGAGGACGAGCTGCGAGTACTCAATGGGTTCCCCTTGAACCTTCTTCCGCAGCCGCGACCGCAGTTCCCGTTCCCGTTCCCGTTCTTGTTCCCGGTAAGGGCACGTTTCTACTTTTTCTATGCATGTATACTCTGTCGTATAATCTGTCTAACCACGTGCAATATCGCCTTTACGATAATACTATCGCAGAGTATCGTCTAGAATCTACAATACATACATAACGCAACGGTATTGAAAAGTAATCGGTACGATTCTATTTAGCGGTAATTTACCTAACTCGAAAATCTCAACGTATCGAGATATGTATTTGCTGTACGTTTCAACTCGTATCGATATTTAACTTTCTTTCGACGTAATCCGTTAACGAAATTACCGGTTAACCGGACACGCGCGCGATGCTGTTTAATGCAGACGACGAAGAAGAACGGCGAAGTCGTGGTCGCTGGACCGTAGGTGCTCGTACTCCGTCTCGCATGACGAGACAACGATCCTACGACGACGAAATGAAAAACGCGGATCAAATCAAGGAGCCTTGCCTCAAGCTTCCGACGATGCTGACGAGGCGCGTGTCTGCCTACGACGTATTGTATACCGCGCCGGGAGTTGGACCCGATGCCGGTGTTGGTGCCGGTGCTGTTGCCGGTGGTGCAGGGTCTGGCGTCGGAGGTCTGAACGCTATGGCGATCGTGGCTACGCAGCAGAGAGCATCGATCTCGACGCAAGGTAGACAAATCGTTCGCGATAACGTAATCGAGTGTAGCAATATTTGAGAATCCGCGAAATACCTTTTCGTTGGTAGGTAACAGAAAAACTGGAATGTCGTACGAAGTCGGTTCGGAAGATGAAACCATAATGAACTTGGACCCTGTGTTGCAAGTGCCAGTCGTTTCACCCACGGTGGTACCGCAACAGCCAATTTTAGTTCCCGATCCGGAGCGACGCAACAGACGTAAAGGCTCTCAATTGTAAGTACTTACGTACCTTGCATAGCGTATAACCGATATAACGTATACGGTATAGTGTACACATAAAGTGTTGTAAAGTACATACGATCAAGTACGAGAATATACATGTGTGTAGTGGAGCGGTGTGAGGCGAACGATGCGATAGTCGTATGTCTCTCGTCAACGTTCTGGTATACATACATACAATACGGTCGCATTTCATTACATTGGTTTGATTTTGCCGAGATGTTCACCTCGCCGCTCCTCTATATCTGTACCCTAAGCCATCGATTTGTTTCGATAACAGGAAAGCGGAAGAAAAGGTAACGTTAAGGCGTTAAACGATGTAAATATACAATACTGTAACCGCGTCGTTGATGCTAAATTCCAAGGCAATTCCGCTGTTCCGACTGTTCGCTCTTTCAGCGCGTTTCGCTCTTTTCTTCCCTATCGAAGATGCGCTTGCTGGTAAGCAAGCAAAGGTCAAGTGGAGTGCAAACAAGGCGTTCCCGCCACTAGAGGAATATAATTAATTCCGTGCCTATGCCACGCAAGCAGTTACAAACGCGCGTTTCATATGTAACCGTAAACTGTTACGGCTTTAGCGGTTACGGTTAGGAAGACAAGATCCTCCATATGTAAATGTATCACCTGTCGCGCCGCGCCGCGCCGTTGCGTCGCGTCTCATTGTTTTTTTTATTTTGTTTTTATTTTTCTGCGCGTTTCCATCGTTGTCCCACGTTTTGTCTCTCGTTTGTATCTGAACTTGTCGGGATTGCTGATCAAGCTCGCGCGGACGCAGTTCCTTAATTCGATATTCGAATCTCACCGGTATCGGATCAAATTATACATATTTCTATGATACATAGGATACATAGTATACATAGTATAATACGTGTGCACCAATGGTATTATCGTTAGGATTATGTATTTGTTCAGACCGGATATAAAAGCGATAAAAGCGTTGGCATCCGCGGTTCCGGGAACGGTGAAAGTTGCTCCACCGGTTGTGAACAGAGTTGCGGCGGAAGATCGCGAATTGACCCGACAAGGCAGTCTCGTGGACGGGGAAAGCATCAAGATCGTGATCCACCATGCGGACAACGACATGGGCGGCGGTGGCAGCGTCGGCGGTGCTGGTGGAACTGGTGCTGGGGCTACCGGTGGCGGAGGTGTTGGTGCTGGCGGTGGCGGTGGCGTTGGTGGTACCAGTGAGTATCTCGTTGTCGGTATCCGACGATCACCATTATTATCATTTTCAGAGATCGCAATATCGATAATTATTGGTTCTTCTAATAGTATAGAAAGTACAAAATACAAAACAGTAGAAAATAGAAAACAATGAAACATGAATAGTACTACAGAATAATAAGATAGTCCGAATGTTAGTCGGAGCAACTTGAAGTTACACAATGGAAGAGCGGTAATATGATTTGTAACTTGCTGAAAAATATGTATAAATTCGAGATCGGAGACTCTTTTGTAAAGGAAATGCGGTAGACTCGCAGCGGAAACAGTTTTTCTTAGATTGAAAAATTTTTTAATCTACCGGGGTTGGGATACAATTCGCGACTGCAAAAGCTACAAAACTATATATATGCATACGCGAAGGGATTTGCACGGGAAAGTAAACTCGAGAGTGAAAACGCTTAATTCAGAGAAAGGTAAACGCGATCTTCCGACGCAAGCGCGTGTGGTGTATATTCGGAGGAATCGAAAATTTCATCGGTCTACGATCGATTGATTTTAGGCAACTTGTCGCAAAAAGGCATGGGTTGCTTTTCCGGAATATCGTTGCGGTAAGATTATTCGGTTTTACGCTAGGTGTAAGGAAACCGAAGGTAACAGGATCGTTGTCTCGCGTGCGTCGAATCGCGCGAACGTCCAAAGTTTGCTAGTTTCGAGCAAGAAGGTAAAGCTATTCGCTATTTCGTATTTGTCGGAAAAGAGAAAAGCGAGGAAAGAGGGAAAAGAAAAAAAAAGAAAAGAAGAGAAGCAAACGACTAGCTAGCAAAAAGACTCGGACACCGGATACGCAAATACAATTTCTGCAAGAACGAGCATCGAACGAGGTTGGAATTGAGGGTATAAACGAAATCGTATCTTTGGTATGTCGAGCGGAAGTCGCGCGTTTGCACTATAAACTATAAAAGGACAGTCGACAATGAGAAAATTTTTCTTTATCGTTGAAAAATGTCTCTTTCGTCATCATTTTCTTGGTATTCGATTACATCGATGATAATGGGGAAATCGTTAAATATACATATAATACCTATCGTTTAGAGATAATAATCATTGAATTCTAATCACAGTAATAGAACTGGAAATTATTTTTCGTTTTTTCGTTGCAGTGCTAAGGATGAACACCAAAAGAAGGCTAAAACTCAGGCGAAATCCAGCTTTGGACAAAGGGCACGGAAGTAAGAATACACATGTTATGGCATAATATAATAATTTTACGTAATTCAACGTGATCAGTGAATGTCCTGTATCGAGAGTGAATCATTTGAAAATCATATTTGCCCGCTTCAGAATACATAAAACCTGTTTAGAGAACATAATACAATACTGATACATTTCGCGTCGAAGTGAATAGTAGGTAAAACGGATACGATGATATTTATAGATACAAATCCATCGGACCGAATAAGCGAGCTGAAACGAGGTCATAAAGGTTGATAAAGAGCGAAGGGAATGAAAATAACCGCACGGCGTTCCTAGTAGACGCGCGAATAATGTTTAATTACTCGTTGCGGTTTCAGATAGCTTTGCTCAGTTTTCATTTCTCTAGGCATAGTCTTTCGGTGAACTGCAGTTATTGCTACGAGTCGGACAAGCACGATAGAGACGCGTACGAGTACGAATCGGTATTACCGCGCGTAGCAATTAGTTTCCGTGTTCGTACAGCATCCGTGCTCTTACACAATTTTGATCGATCCGTAGACTCTACAAGGATACAGAAACGATGTTTATCGTTGTGATTCGTTTTTAGTAGCGCCTCCGATCACAGGATTAATTCGAATACTCGTTCGCAAGTATCGATCGCATCATAAAAAATGTTTTAATCCTTATACCTGCTACTCTTTATTAAAATATCTTGGATATATATTTACAGCGACCGGATTTGGTTTGAGAGTGGTGGGTGGTAAAATGGCGAACGACGGACGTACTTTTGCATACGTGATGTGGGCTGTGCCAGACGGACCAGCAGCTAAAGCCGGCATACAACGGGGCAATAAGGTAAGTGGTAAGCGCGTTTGTCGTATTTCGTTTGTAGCATACGGTATATGTCTGTAGAATACGGTATCGTTATAAATTCAAGCTATCATTTCTACCGTAAAGAAGGATTACCGCGTGAATATAGCTTTTCCTTATTGTAAAATTCGACGGAAATAGGAGAAGACGATACCGAGAAAAGTCGAGCGCGAGTGCCAGCTGCTCTTACTCCCCTCAAACGCGAAACATCAACCGTCAACCGTCAACCGTCAACCGTCAAGCGCTAAACGCAGCGCGTTGAGCGCGAACGCGTGCCAGTATCGACAATTACCTATTCTCTGCATCTTGTGATTTTAATGAAGTTATCGACAACAGTGTAGATTTGAAAGGCGATACAATCTCAAACGTCGAAACGATAATTATTTCTACAGATGTTACATGATATATCAGGAGGGACATGATACAATGTATCCAAGTACATGACTTCCTTATAATAGGAGGCGTTTAGGAGATTCAAAGGTTCACTTTGATTTTTTCAATGTAACCGTATACTTTTTTGTGAACCGGTCGATGCAGTTATTTTATTCTCTATAAAGAAACTATTAACATTAACCCATACATGTGAAAAAATGCTTAGTTCAGAAGATATTTTAATTTAAATATTGCTAAGAAAACCCCACTCTTACTAAAAATAACTTTCTGTATCAATAGTACCGCAATAAAAACGTTTTCTTAGTAATATTCCAATTAAAATATCTGATTAACTACTTATTTTTCGGCATGCATAGGTTAATAGTTTTTTTTTTCTTTTTATAGAAAATAACAAGCTGCATCTATCGATGCGTCAAAAAACATACGGTTCCATTTAATAAATTAAAGTTAACCTTTAAATCTCATAAACGCCTTCACTTATAATTTATATAGTTATAAAGAAGTGATGTAACATCTCTAGAAATCATTTTTTTGTACAACGCATAATTTAAGCGTTATAATATAAAATATAAGATCGCCTCGGAATTGTGTTAACATAGACATTCGAACGTGCGATCGATCGTTGATATTCGTTGTTAGCCTCACTGGTTGAAAATTAGTTTCTCTTCGGATACCGTAGACGGGTAGAGATGGTAGCGAAAATAAAATAACATCTTTTTCATAGGTATTGGAATGGGCTGGGGTATCTTTGGTAGACCGAAGCTTCGACGAAGTCTCGCAGATCACCGATCGTGGCGACGATGTGGTAGAATTGGTGGTCGAGCATGTTGCCGACACGTAAGTAAAATAAATCGAATTATTATAGTTGGTAGACCGAATTCCGGTGAATTGACTCAATCGTATATCATCGTAACCAATGCATCTGCGCGTTTGCGAATGCAGCGGGGATTTGCTGGATGATCTAGGTACAACGGTACCATCGACGGGGAAAGTACCGGGAAATTTAGGATTGCTGATGGGTGAGTAGATACATCGAACAGTATCCATTTGTATTCTATAGCAAATCGTTGTCGTTCTCGTTATCGTCCTCGTCCTCGTTTGTTCGAAGACGAGTCCGAAAGAATAAATCGAATGGTAGATGGTGGGCGTCGTCGCTAGACCGCATATTTGGCTTTCCAATTGATAATTAACAATTGGTACGATATTATGACCCGCGACCTGCGACTCCTGACTAACAGGTCGAGCTACCGAACGTATTTCAAAAAGATTACGCCTCACACCTACCTGTTATCGATTATCATACACAATTCAAGTTACGATACGTTCGGTTTGGGTTTCATTTTATTCTAAAGTCGGGAATCTTTTCCAGATATTTGTAAAATTCGTAAGAGCAATAGTTGTGGCGCGAAATACTACATATATATCGAGAATACAGATAAACGGAGATTTCGAATGGAATTGTCGTTGGTTTTATTTCGTAATCTAATCTAGTAGAGAGTACTGCAAAGTCGTGCAATGCGTTCACGGTATGTTACTCTTTAAGCGAAAGAACAACAGTATATTCGATGCGTTTTATATTACACGGTATTATAACCCAGACTGTTTCGATGCTACACGATGCTGTGTTGAAATCGTGTAAAACGTGCGTCGATGCTAGTCTCCTTACGATGTGTCTGCAATGTTTTACAGAAGCGGAAACGGATAAAACGCCGTCATCACCGACGCGCAGGAAACTGCCAAAGACGCCGGTATAACGAGTTCATAAATTGACACCTACATACATGACCGTTTCTTACTGTCTTTCTTTTCTATCTTTCTCTCGTTTCTACGCAATGTACACGCATACGCATACGCATACGCATACGCATACGGATACCGATACGGATACGGATACGGATACGGATACGGATACGGATACGGATACGGATAGCCATACCCATACCCATACCCATACCCGTATCCATACCTAACGCACCAGAACAAAAAACGAGCCTCGAATAGATCGAGTTTGTTAATGTAATGGACAAGAGCGTGCATCGTACACCTTTTAATCTTCCACTCTGTACTCTTCAACATAATAACATTTATCGGCTTCCTTGGTCAGTCGCTCTGTATATAGATGGAATATTATAATTCGATTCGGATGCGAGTATCGTCGAGCTATCGTGTGTGTATTTTTTGAAGCAGTTCTTACCACGTTACATAAGCACCAAGTTGAATGTGTAGAAAACAAAAACAGAAAATTAGTCACAGCGGCACGATAGAGCGTATAAGACATTGCCTTCGATGTACATATGATACAATAGGGATAGCACGAGTATATATATATATATATATATATATATATATATATATATGTATGTAGATATTTCACTACTACTACTACTACTACTACTACTACTACTACTACTCGGTGGGCACGTCCCTCGGTGGGCTAAGTACTACTACTACTACTACTACAACTACTGGTAATAATGATAATGATAATGATGATAGTGATAGTGATAATGATAATGATAATGATGATACAGGCTTTTTGGTACAACACAAACAGCAAAAGCATAAACGCTTTCCACCAATTTGTCCGGAAAGAGAACGGAGAACACTGACAATCGAAATATTTCATCTTTCTCTGTTAGAATATCGTTTAACGAGCATCGTTATTTTCTACAATAAGAATAACGTAAAGGAAAATACGACTGAAAAATTCGTGTAATTTTCATTATTTTATTCAAATATGTACCATACGATACGATACGGTAGAATATTATACGTGCATGTATAATCACGCATCAAATAATAATACATAAATCCCAATGAGAAATCTGGGAACGTTCAGTCAGCGTATCCAGAAGTACTATGCAATTTGTATATTTATATAACCGATGTAAGCTGATAAAACTTTCTAGATTTTAGAAATTGATCTGATGCAACACAAAGTTCAAAACGGACAATCAATTTTCTATCTAAATATATTTTTGTCACAAGCGATTTATTTGATTTGTTTTCAGCCAGTATTACGTACGTAGAATGAATAGGTAGATAACTCTGTTCTCTGTTCCGGAAAAGTTGCCAAACTAATGGTTGTTTCGTTGCGTTGTGTCTTTAGTTTTGAAACGGAATAAAACGGCTGATACCTGACAGTTTCCTGCGATTGTATTACAGGAAAATTTATATACGAGCGCGAATAATAAACTGGTCGTATGCGCATTCCTATAGAGCGTAGAGCATAGGCCGTAGGGTGTAGGGTGTAGGGTGTAGGGTGTAGGGTGTAGGGTGTTGGGTGTAGGGCGTAGGGTGTATAGGGTGTAGGGCGTAGGGCGTATGATGTATGGCGTAGGATGCGTGGTCAACTATTGTCTAGCTTTGGAACAGTTTTGCTATGATAGCTATTACTTTCCTTGTAAAAGTACGGTCTTTGGGATTTCTAATCGGGCACGCATCGCATAGCTGCGGTCTGTAATCTATACTTATAATTACAAGTAGGTGTTGCTTTTTAGACTGGATTCGCAGGAAACTATACAGGGTTCTTGACAATATGTAGGCGTGTACCTGTCTCTTTCGTATAAGCGCAACACTTGTTAAGCTCGACAATATTCGACTACGACTACGACCACAGCCAAGAAACGTCGAAGAATCTACTTTTCATGGAGAGTGGTTCGAAACGTTTCAAAGGAACGTGTACGATCTAAACGCGGAACGATACCTTGCGAAAGAGGAACGAAGAAATTGATGCGCGTCCACGTATTACCACGCGTTACCACTTATTACCGCGTCCTACCTACATCGTTATAGTATCGTAAATCGATTACTAGTCACAAGAACCGTCGAAGTCGACGAACACAGAGCTAACAGACACGAACCGAACGCGGATTAGACATGACGTGGACGATCGCGACGCACCTCGGATGTCCGGGGTCCAGTGACCCAGCACGAATATTCGAACACCTTTTTCGTCTCGCACTTGTGCCGACCGAGAAGCTTTACGCCGTATTATCCTGCGTCGTGCGTTCTGCGTCTTGCGTATGCTTACACTGTATCGGAGAACGTTAAATGAGGGTGTCAGTTGGGACGGATGGCGTAATCAATGTTCTCCTGCTTTCTTTCGCATTGTCTGCCATGCGATTCTATTCCTCGATGTTATCGTTTTTCGGACAACACGAACACGTCGACGACCAAGTTTCCGACATTGAGTCGTCGCGACGCGTCGCGTCGTCTGCTCCCCATTGGTCTTTTCTCGCTGTGTTGGCTGTTGTCAGGTCGTAATCGGTAATCTGTAATCGGTAATCGGTAATCGGTAATCGGTAATCGGTAATCGGTAATCGGTAATGGGTAATTAACACTAAATTGACTATTACAAAGCGAATAGTAAAAATACTCGACGAAATAGGTAGGTTCGATCCGACGACGCGACGATAAGTTACATCCAAGCGAGTAGTTCGCTGAATTTCTGTAATCGGATGTAAAGATAAAGGAAATAAATTTAAACACGAAAGGAAGAACACAAGAGAGATTGATGCACGAACGTTGGAACGGCTGTTTTGTATTTTTCTCTTATTTTCCTATTGTATGTATACCACGTATGCTTAGTGGGACAAGTTTCGCGTGATTAGGACAAAGAAAACTGTTGCGAACCCAAAGACTCCTTCTTCTCTTTCTCTTTCTCTTCCTAATTGTCTACTTAGTCTACTATGTCCGTACAAACTATCGTAAAAATTGATGTGTCGCTCTTGCACATGAATTTCCTTGTAAGTATACGTGAGTATGAAAGTGTACAAACAAAAAAAAAATGTGCAGTACGCGTGTATGCGTACGCAGATGCGTGATTGCCTATTTATGGTTGAACCGATAGAAGGGTGTCGTGTCCCCTTTGATATATTCCCAATGCCCTATTTTATGTACGGTGTGGGCCTCCTTATCCGTTACCGTGTATGTACAACGTTTGACTTGAACTCAAAAGAGTTTGAACTTTTCTCCGTTACATCCTTCGCATTCTACAGTACAGGTATTATTGTACAGATGTAGGTAGACATTTGTCTTATACCAGAGCAGGCATGTCCAACTCGACGGCTGACGAGCGCGAGCTCTCGCCTCGGCCTGCGAGCCGTGTTGCGAACTGGCTGGCACGCGTCGGGTGGGGAGGACCGTCGCATTCGCAGTGCGCGTGTAAACTCGCAGAGGTCACGCGCTTACGATTAGCGGGTTCCTCTTCCATACGTCCGAGTTGGATCTCGTTGTCAGCTCGGGAGCCGCTCTTTCAGCTACGAGTTAGCGTAGGCATGCCTGCTATCGAGTATCGACGAAGCTGCGCCAAACACTTTTCCGTAGTTTCTATTTTTTTAATTTGATTCGGATCTGTATTTGGTATCGTTGTTGTCGACATGCTCGCACCATCGATGCTAATTTACGCGTACACGTACTTTTCCTACACGTACTTTTGCGACTTTACGCGTACGAGCCGTTCCGCGGAGACTCGGCAGAGACTCCGGGCTCCAAGCTCCGAACTCCAACTCCAGTTCCAGTTCCAGCTCTAGCTCTAGCTCCAGATCCAGATCCGGATCCACATCCAGCACCAACTCTAGCTTCGAGCAGACACCGTGTACATACTTGGTTGATACACGTAGATGTAAAATCTCCCTCTTCCAACTCGTTTGGGATTCGTAGAAAAAAAGATGCGATATACGAATTCGTATCGTTCGCAAATTGCGTATCTTGACGCAATGGCTATTTCCATTGAAAAAAGCTAAAGGAATTTAAAACGCTGGAAGGGTTTCGTCGCATTTTCCTCGCATAGCTCGCGTGGCATCCCTGACTCCTGTGACTTCTGTGACATCCGTGACATCCGTGACATCCGTGACATCTATGGCATTCGTGGATTGGAGGTACATACTCGTACATAGAACATTTGTCATTATTCTATTCGACCCTCCGTTGCTTTCTATGCTCGCTCCAAACAAATTGTTTGGTTATGAAAACGAAAGAAACACAGAAAAAATAGACCCGCTGACGATACAGAAAAGAAATCAAAATGTAAGTTGTCCGTTTTCAACGAATTTAGCATATTGGCCCTTCATGCTATACTTTCTCCCAACTGGCACGTCTCTAGATTTTCTTTTGCGGCTCGTCCCTTTGCGTTTCCCTAAACCAATCACATTTTTCTTCTCGTTTCTCTGTTCCGTGTTTTGTCTCTCTCCCATTCATTTACACCTTTCTTCCGGTATAATAGCTACTTCTTGTTGTTTAGTCGTGATCATAGTTTGTTACGAACGTTTTCGAATCAGGCCTTATTTCCATGCCTCCCGTTCACTTGTACCTTCGTTTCACGAATTCAAAGCTACTTTTTCTTAATGCTCGACAAAGGCATATTACCATATCGAACACAGTTATTTACGTAATATTTGATCGAAGTTGTCGTTAATATTCGCCGGACAAAGGAAACCGTTCGAAGAATGTAAATACCTACAATAGATACATATAATTCTATATGTATGAAACGAAGGGTTAACTGCTTTTCCTTCTTTCGATCCTTATCTGTTTTTTTGTTTCCTTTCTGTTCTTCAACTCGGTCTATACTTCTTGCTCTAATTCTGTTCCGCCCCTGCTCCCCTGTCACGCTCTATTTTCCTCGATCTATACTACATATGTAGATCGATCGTCGGCAACCAGCCGTTGGGACGATCCAGCGATCGTCTTCTCGTCTCGCTGGTTGTCGTTGCGAGCCGACGATCGATCGTCGCTAACACCGTTGCATCTAACACCTACAATATCTACCTAACGTGTCTGTCTGTCTGTCTGTCTTATCTCTGTCAGTTTGTATGTCTGTATGACCGTTTTTCAACTTATCGAATTACCGATACACAAACAGCAAACTTTTTTTCAAAGTGAATAAACGTTGTAAACGTCTGTAAACGCCCTTCGTACGGATTGGTTCAAAGTGACTCGACAAAGAAATCGCGAATCCAGATCGCTCGAAAAAGCTGAAATAATCGCTACGAAATCGCGACCGTCCGCGTCCGATCGGGTTCCTACGATTTCCCTATTTCTGAGTTTTCAATCGGTTAGCGCGAAACAGTTTTTAGCCTGGAAATTTCGTCCAACGGATTGATGGTTTCTTTCTGAATCGGTAAATATGAAACTATTGGAGATAGCGGATATGCCAGGAATTCGCGCAACGTTCGATTCGGTGCAATCGATTTAGTAATACCTGGGGAAAACGTATGAAAAAACGAATCGCATCATGACCTGGCATCACCTGCCGTCACCTACCTATAGACTACATCGACGCGACTTCATGCTTTTTTCACGCAACTTTGTTTCAGCTATAAAGATGTTCGTTGAATCGAACGAAATTGTTAACGCGTCGAACGTAACCGCGCGTCATATACAATGTACATAAAATACAAATATACATACTGTACTTCTAAAACTACACGTTGTAGTTGTACGTATGTATGTACAACGCGACGCGTATAACAATTGTATGTATACGGTAGAACTGGAGACTTTGAAAGCGTACCGGAAGCGCTTTGCGGCCATGTTCGGTTGATATCAACCGTAAAACAATGTGACCCGCCAAATTGTCGAATTATGAAAGACTTTATCGTCGAGAAACAATCGACGATCCTTCGAAGATTATTCTATGTTCATCGCTGATGTTTGCTATCGTGCTTCGGCAGTTTGTTCGATAGTTTCTAACCGAAAAAGCATAGATCTCTACAGATTATAGACAAATAGCTTGTTAGACATACTTGAACACGTACACGGGTTCTCTTTCACTCATGTTCGTTTCGAGTAGTCGTCCATATACATACATAGACTCGCTCGTACATGTACTTACGCGCACGCACGCAATGCGACACCCTTACGCAAGTTGCTTTTGCATGCGAGAATGAGTGTACGCCTTTCGTCTTTACGCTTGTAGGAGTTGCACGTGTGAACACAGACGCCGCGACTCTCGCGACCTATACCAGACTAGCAGATTCGATCGAATTGGTAGTCCTTGTACCGTGCGTTCCGGTTCGTATACTCAACGTTACTCGAAGATCGAACGATCGAAATCGCGTCTGTGTTCGATTGTAAACTCGGAGCAACGTTGTCGGTGTCGTCGGTAACAACGATCGCCGGTACGAGGCATTTCGAATCGAAAGTTTGATTTTTCTTGATCGTAGGAGCAAATTGCGAAGGAGAAACAGGTGTCCGGTCGGGTTCAGATTCAACTTTCGTACGAAGCGGATCGTAAAGAGCTGATCGTTACCGTTTTCATGGCCGATGATTTGTGCGCGAGAGAAGACACCGGATACGGAATTTTACCGGAAGCGTACGCTAAACTAATCCTTGTGCCCATGTGGTAAGATTTCCAACGTATCGTTCGAATCGTAAAGCGCAAAAGCGTTTCGCAATCTTTCTGTTCCATCGATTCGACATGAAAACCACCTGTTTCGATTGTTATAGTGCCGACCAAACTACTTTGAAAACTGTGGTCGCGGAGCCGAGTCAAAAGCCAATTTGGAACGCAACGCTAGTCTTTTCCGGAGTAGACGGAGAAAGCCTAATGAAACGCGCGATCGAAGTGACCCTATGGGATTCCTGTCCTGACGGCGACAACGTTTTTCTCGGCGAATGCAACATCGACTTGCAACGCGCGCTTGAGAACGATAGAGCCGTGTGGTAAGTACCTTTTGTCATTGTCATTGTCATTGCCATTGTCATTGCCATTGCCATTGCCATTGCCATTGCCATTGCCATTGCCATTGCCATTGCCATTGCCATTGCCATTGCCATTGCGTCATTACCATTGCTATTGTCTATGGTCAATGAATCAACCGTAACTGCATCGATTTGGGAAGAACCTTCGCGTCGAGTAATATCGAATCGCATTAACAAATCAATTTTCAATGCCTACAGGTATCGTTTGGAAGATCCACGAGGACTCCGTACAAGCAAATCACCGTATTGCTCTCCTCGTGGATCTCTATCGATGGATATCGCTCAACGATTTCTAAGAAAGACAGAATTGCGCGAGAGGAGTTACAGCGATGATACGCAGAGCGACAGTGGAAGTCCCGAGCACAGCTTTCTGCATCCGAATCACGCTTGGCATGCAAATTCCAGGAGAGGTTCCAGTCAATCCGAGCAACTGGAAGTCGAACCGTACGAACTGAACCGGGATTACAGTAGATCTTTACCCGGTAGCCGAAGAAGCAGCTTCCAAAGCCAAGGTGGCACCGATAACAAACGTAAGTACACGGGCGTAGAATGGGCGTTCAGCTTTGATTTCGCTTCGATTCCACGACACCGAGGATTGCGTGCCGTAGGTGGAAGCATGGGAGAAGCCGATATGCCGCCCGTGCCGCCATACCATCGAGATCGCCGAAGAAGTTCGGTATCTAGAACATTAAGAGGAGACACGGAAGAGTTTTTAGAGGATCTACGTAATCAAGGTCAACGTATGAAGACGGTCAAAGGAGAACTCGGCAGAACGATGAGCGTCTCGGGCGACAAAAGACGCGAGAGCCGTGAGTAGGATTACGTCGCTTTTTCAACCTATCATTTCGCCTAACCATCTGCTGGTCCGTCCGTTGTCGCGTCGTCGGTTCGTTCATCCGCTCCTATAAATGTTTGCCTATCTGTATATTTCTAAATCTTCCCCGCCCCTCACCCCAACCCCATCCCACCTCCTCGATCTCTTTTTCCCTGTACTCGCTATCGCTATTATTCTCTGCGCGTATAGCATGACCGGGTAACCGATTGCTCGCAATATGCTGGCGACTCTCTGCGCGCGGCACGTATCGGCGACGCGAGGGGATACGTTACGTCGCATTATTCCCGCTACGAGAAGAATCGGGTGGGCCGCGTTGACCGATAGAAAGGGTAGCGTTTTCAGGGTAATTCCAACCCCCTCTGGTAACGGTGAGTCCAAGGGACTCGGCCGCTGCTCGCCGCTCTCGCGAGCATTCGGTTGCCCGGGTATGATCTATCCTCTCTACGTGTCTAGACACATATACGTTAAAGTCTTGATCTAAGAAAACGATCCAAGAAGCCTGAGCTGCCTCGATCGCCGAGCAGTGTAAAGCGTAAACGTGCCGCGTAATCCGATACAGGGTCGGGTATATATCGACGTGAACCACTACCAATTCAATTAAAAGATTTCTTTATTTTTCATTATTTTTTATGGAGCTTTCACCAACTTATTCGTGGCAATTTTCTCATTCAAATTATATTAAACACGGTATCGTTTAAACTCTATCGAATGTCTTACTTTTAGCCTGGGCAACTTGTGGTCCGAGAGTCGATGACGTCAGGTCCGGACAGGACTCGTGCCGGTTGGCCCTTCTACGTCGTCGACTCTCGTAGCACGAGTTGTCCAGGTCTGGTTTAATCGACGATACGCGGTAAGATTTCGGCCGCGCGCGCAGTTCGTATTTCCAAGCGCTGTCGTTTTTTACGTTCAGCAAAGTCACAAAAAAAGATAATGGAACCGTACGATCTAAGGAATAGCACGGACACGAGGATTTTTTTAGATCAGACTGTACGGTATTTGTTAATTCGTCTATCTCTTCCCGTCTCGTACGCACGTTCAGTTTACTTTAATATCACATTTCTGTCTTATCTTTCTCACCGTCACCGTTTCGATTTCGATCTTCGTCCACCAGCCAATCAGCAGATCGAACCCTCCTCGTCGGCCAATCCCGTGCGTATCGTACGCATGTGAATAAATAAATCTATGCACAGACGTACATGCATATTTGCGTACAGGTTGAGTAGATTCATTATGTTTTCCATGAATCGAAGTTAGCTAGTTAATATCCGTACTAAACGATTGATATCTTTACATAAAACAATCCGACATTACATTCCGGTAACGATTAGTTTTATTCGTTAATATCGTTTCGAACGAATACATTTTTTTCATTAATACGAACATGCGCGGTATGCAATCTGTATGTATGGAGGTCCGTAGCATTTCTACACGTTTTTGTACATTTATTCACAAATGTCACATCGTTCGATAATAAGCCTTTATACAATAATCTTTATACTTGTCTGTCAGTCAATCAGTCAGTCAGTCAGTCAGTCAGTCAGTCAGTCAGTCAGTCAGTCAGTCAGTCTGCCTGCCTGCCTGCCTGCCTGCCTGCCTGCCTGCCTGTCTGCCTGTCTGTCTGTCTGTCTGTCTGTCTGTCTGTCTGTCTGTCTGTCTGTCTGTCTGTCTGTCTGTCTGTCTGTCTGCCTGCCTGTCTGTCTGTCTGTCTGTCCGTCTTCCTGTCTGTTTGTCTGTCTGTCTGTCTGTCTAACGTCTGTCCGTCCGTCCGTCTGGCTGTGTGCGCGGATGTGTTCCCTGTGTAACGCCATGCATACACCTTCGTTTTTCAATCTTCTTACTCGACGCGTTTTTGTTTTCATGATTTCTCCATGTTCCTTGTTCCGTGTACCTTCGTTCAATCGCTTCTCATCGAATTCGAGCGATTTGACCGAGCGAACGCTTAGAGTATCCTGCAAATTTCAAATGATTTCCCATTCGTGAACGACGTAGAGTTTCGAAACATCGTCGCTTCAAATTCTGAGTTTGATCGAGTCAGAAGTTGGATTCACCTGGAGCGGTGTATTGTGTCGCTTCGACGAAAAATTTTATTTTCGACTTGAACGATTTGGAAGAATTTACAATATCGGCGACCATTAACCGCGTTTAATCCGCCTGCCGATTTTTCGCGTACCATATTGTATTTATGGTATAATTTTATTGCTATTCGATAAAAATGAATCTTCCGCATGATCTCTTCGCGATTTCCACTCTATTGCTACGCGATTTCTACGCGATTTCTACGCGATTTCAACGCGATGAGATCGCGAAACGAGCCGATTACTCGCCGAAAATTTAGGAAACACGGTACGAACGGGATCAAATCGGATGCACCCTGCGTTCGAATTGTGCGAAATCGCATCATCCTACCACTGTCTGTCTGTCTGTTTACCTATTCATGGAAAAGCTGGCACCCTGACAAAATCACTTGCCGCAATACATAATATAATGTGTACTATTTGCTCGTCTTTGTACGATCACTGTTGCGCTGTTTTGCGACACTGCGCTGCTGCCTGTCGCTGACAATGAGTTTCGCCTATGCCAGCTTGAGACACCAATGATCTAACAACATCCAAGACCAAGAACAAAGCGATCGACAAAAAGATTGGCAGAATCGATCAAAGTATATCGTACTATATAACGATATACATACAAATAATACGAGGAGATTCGATCCAAATAGAGAAGACAAGCAAGGGAGATGAGAAGGTTCGCATGGATACTTGTAACATGAGATAAAATTACACAGAAATTATGGTTTCTCCTCTCCCGCTACAGCTTCTCTGGTTTCGCGTACGAGAAAGTAACGCGGCCGGCACGCGACTTACAGCATACAGCATACAGCATTCAGCATACAGTATATACAGCATTTGGTCGGTTCACACACGTCGTGTTCGAAACAGACGACACGCATACAGGCCCAGGCCACGTTTCTCGTTCGCATCGATACACGCCAAGTGCCAAAAGCTATGCGCTGATCGTTCTCCACTATTGAGTGTGTACACGTCTTCTTTCATGATTCGCTGACGGAAAACGTCGCGAGTATTCTTTGCTGATTGCTTCTTTGTTGATTTTCTTGATCTCCTTTCTTGGTCGGCTACGTTCGACAATCTTTCGCACGCATACGGCATACGGCATACGGCATACGGCATATGGCACATGGTCGATCAAAATGCTCGGTTCGCTCGGTCGAAACGCCACAACTCCGATTCTGATCAATGGCGAATCGTGGGATCGATCGACCGATCAACCAACAAACCGACAAACCAACCAACCAACCAATCAACCAACCAACCAACCAACCAACCAACCAACCAACCAACCAACCAATCAACCAACCAACCAACCAACCAACTAACCAACCAACCAATCAATCAATCAATCAATCAATCAATCAATTAATCAATCAACCAACCAACCACCAACCAACCTACCACCACCATCATCGATCAACGACAACAGCGTGCGTAGTCCCAAAGGTTACTGTGTGGCAGTGCGAGCCTGTATCTCCGAGGACCGGTAAATCGGCCTCCTCCTCACTGCCGCACTCCATACCGCCTCGATAAATAACCACAGGACACTGTGGACCACCGTCACGGGCATCCGGTAAGACACAGTTTTCTCGCTTTCCCTCTATCTGCCTTTTGCCAACATGTTTGCCTTGCGTATCAGTTTGTCCATTTTCATCCGTTTGCCTTCTGCTCCGATACGATACGTCAGAATTACTTTCTTCTTTCCATTACGCTACAACGATCCAGCAGACAACTTTGGCGTTCCTGCGTTTCGTTTATGTTGTACGGTCTAGTTTTTCTCTATCGTGATAAACTCGACGAAGCTTCGTTTCGCGGACAATATTCGTCAAAGATGAAAATAGAAAATCAAAAATTGAAGATTGAAAATTGAAAATTGGAGATTTTAATGTGAAATTTTTAATTGTATTTATACTTTTTTCAAATGATTTACCTCTGTACACCACGATAAGCTGAAACGAGATCGTTTTATCGACAAGTTTATTTAATGAATAAAACGACACCGTTGTTCGTTGAACTGTTTAGCAAGGTGCACAACTACAGTACATGGAATGGTAAATAGTAAATGGTACAGTCCATCCATCATTTTTCATAGATCGAACCTGTTGCCGCATCGGTAGCGCTTTGAATTCGAATATCTGCTTTGCGCTGTAGTCTCGAGTAGTTGCCTAGGTAGTTACCTGCGTATACATAGATTCTAGTTTGTTCTTGAAAAATCACGAGTACGTAGTCCGTTTGTAGCGAATTCCATGGAAACAAGTATCTATCATTGAATGCATTTCGTGTTTCGAACGTAAATTTGATTAGCCCTTTCGCTAACGTGGACGAGATTGTATCTCGCTTCCGCGATGTAAAATGTAAATGAAACGATGTTATGGACGAGACATCTCGTCACCGTGCTGTCGCACGTACACTCCTATGAACAATACATGTATTGTATGTAAGCTCGTCATCATTGTTGATTACGGTAAGTGCTTAAGTAAAATAATACAGAGAATATTGAGCACTGCTAACCCGATGAATCGATCCCGACGAAAGGGGCATAAAAAAACGGAGCAGAGAAAAGTTTCTCACTGACAAACGAAGAAAGAAGGACAACTACAGGCAACTTATACATAGATAGAAAATACCAGATGCAAAATACTATGAAATTTCGTTTGAAAATGAAATCGAGCAATTTATCGGAAGGTTTTCCGTTCGTTATTTCGAAATCATTCGAAATAATTCGTTGCTATTTGTCGAAATGCATTTAACGATAACGAATACAAGAGATACAGTAACCTTAATCCGAACAAAATAAACGTATAAATAATAAATTTAAAGATGAATGTGCCGGAATATCTACTAGAATAATCGCGTTCAACTCGATACATACTCGGTACATACTCGGTACTAGAGATATCGTATCCTCTCGACTCTCAACGCGATTAACGTTGCTGGATCGGAAGAACAACGGTTCCACATTCTCGTACGTATTTCGATAACCTATCATCGTAGCTGTTCGTAGCGTCCTTTTCACGTAGATCGGACATTCACCGCTTCAGGTAGAACACCGCCGAAAATAATAATATGCACCTGGTACAGAGCTGTTCAGCGTCTGCCCGTACGGGCAGCGATTTTCTTGCCCTGGGCATACACAGAACGGCGGGCACGAAGCCACGCTCCTGCGGGCAAGGCTGCACGCACTATGTATACGTATTGTATTTGTCACACGCATTGTCGGTACATACCGCGCGTCGAACGAGCGGCGCCATCGGCGCGGTGGACGCTCGCGCTCGCACCCTTGCCCGTTAATAAGCATGCTGAGTAGCTCTGAGCTGGTAGCATGTCGTAATAGAAATGCGAACCTTGTAATTTTATAATTCGCAAGCATCGAAGAATGAGGAAAGATCAAAGTACCAGGTCGATGCTTAGCTAGAGTTTTTCCACAAGTAGCTAAGAAAAACGTAAGTAGGAAGCTTCGATGCGATCGAAGTAATCGTACCATTTGCCGACCTTCCCACCGTTAATGCTTTTCATCCTTTCTTGACTGTGCGATGCCGATCATGTTTAACAAATCTATTATTATGTCTTTGTAATTATTTACTCTTCGCGTAGAAGATATCGTCGTAGCTATCGTAGGATACACGGGGTTTTTAGCATATTGATGCAAGACTCGACAAAACGGTACTTCAAGCCGATTCTGACAGCACACCCGATAAATATGCTCGAAGCAGAAAATCATTTCTTTCGAATATTTTCGACATTCTCGTACAAAAGGGATATTACTCTCTTATACATATTTACTGTTTCTTCCTCTATTGCTTCACGATTACAATTAGGTACGATTACGATTGCTATTAGCAAAACTATTACAAAGACAATTACGAAGACGATTACTATGACGATTACCCAGACCTAGTAAAGTAAAGCCAAGCAAAGTAAGTACATGATAAGTTTTGTTCGCAAAGCACGGATCTGTAAGCAGATGGCATAAACTCGAAACAACCGTTTTGTCTCTTTGCGATCTATTATAATAAAGGAGAACGAATGGAAAAATCAGGCGTGATGCGTGCGTTGTTTCGAACGGGTAAAGCACGCAAATCGCTGAACAGGTAATCGTTGACGCACGAGTCGCATAAAGAATAATAGTTTCCTCTATCTCGCAGGGCGGGGTGAGCGCAAAGACAGTATAATGAATATTCCGGAGAGATTTTACGATCGCAACAGTGAATCGGACGAGGAAGACAAATGGGGGTAAGCACGATGAAATACGCGCTTCTTTCTCTCTGTCTAGATTTAGATACAAGAAAGATTCAATGTGTATACGTTTTTTTTTTTTTAGTCAGCCAGCGAGGAACGAAAATGGTATCGATACAAGGTTGGGTCGCGGGCAGGTGTCGCCAAAAGGTTTCAAGATGACCACTGGTAAAGAATAGATATTATTTCGCAAACCTCAATTTGAAATACTCTTCTTCTTCTATCTGTGACGCCACGTTCGAGCCACTATAAAATAATTATTTTGATGAAATGAAATCGTTACCTCTTTTCGTAAATACAGGAACTCAAAATGGCGAGGTGAAGTTGGCATTCTGCTTGAGTAAAGGAACACTCGAGGTCGAGGTTATCTGTGCCAGAGACATTTGTCCGCCAGATAGAGAAGAACCAGGTGGTAACCTTTTTCCTTTTTCCTTTTTATGTTCTCGTCGATGTTATCGTTCGGTGTGTCGCGCGTGTAAATAATATCGCGTGGTAACCTTGAAAACTAATTTTTCTGTTGCCGAGTAGATACCTACGTGAAAACGTATCTGCGAGACAACGATAAATGGATTCAGAAACGCAAAACGCGCGTAGTACGGCACAAGAGGAACCCGGAGTACCGACAAACTATCAAGTACAACAGATGCGACGTTATCGGCAGAAATCTTCTGGTGATGCTGTGGGAGAAAAAGCAGGCCTTCGAAAGTAATCAAGGCTTGGGCGGGGCCGAAGTAAACCTCGACTCCGTTCCACTGACTCGGCTGACCGTCGATTGGTATCCGTTGCTCCCGATCCATACGCTGGGCACCCAGACCGTGGATTCTCCATGATGGTTCAGGGAAAAATGGGCCCTCGAAGCCAAAGAACTCGATCTCAGGCTGAGCCTTCTGCTCGACAACGACGACGAGCCTCCCATCAAAATCATCTCATGATCCGATGAAACTCGTCTCGTTGCGTCGGTATCGCCTCGCCTCATCCCGCATCGTGTCGCGAAGCACAAGTCGCGTCGCGTCGCGTCCCCTTATCCGTTTTATTCGCAACACCATTTCTATCCGAATAATATATGGTAAACTACAGATTACAGACAGAAGTTCGCGAGATCCAGGAAAATTGAAAAACAAACTGTTATAATTTGCTGCATCTTGACTTATACTTGTACGCATCTTTTTTCAAGAAACAAACAAAACGTAGCAAGAAGAAGATATTGTAAAGAATGTTGCGTTGCGAATGCACAATCGTCGAAGGCAATCATACTTGGAGTCGTGATCTGGCAAGCGGGGTCACGCTGGCAATCGGAGTAAATCTCCGAACTGCTTACTCGCGATCGATACCGCGCGTGTCGCTTCTGTTGCCAAACGCGTATCTACGAATACCTAGTATAATTCGCACAGGTACGTCCTGTTTGCGCGTTGCGAACTCACATAATTTAGTACAAGCCGAATGACAATCGATGGATGATTTATCAATATTCGATACACGAGTATTTACATTGAAGTAGCAACAAATAGAAGCAGAAAGTTTTTACCTGGTTCTTTTCGTGATATTCTTTCGTGGAACGCGAGGACGTCGATTGTCGGTATCGAGAAAGGTTTCCGCGGCTTCGTGGCAGCAGGCGATGCACGGTTCTTCCGAAAAAAGACAACCAAAAGATAAAAATGGTCCCACCTTATCAAATATTTACTCGAGTTTTCTTCGAATTAGTTACGATTAGCCGTAACGTCGGAGAGAATCGCAGTCGTAACAATCATCGACCAATCTCGAAACCTCGACTTCCACGAAGGTCCTAGCAATAAGAGTGTATCCGTTCAACGGTAAACGATATATCGAACGAAAAAATAATTACGACGAAAACGGTGCAAGAGAAATTCTATTTTTTTCGAAGCGGAATATAAGTGAGAGGAGAATGATCAAGCTACGTCCCAGGACGAGGGAGACGACGAGGGTCCATTTTTCCAATAAATTAATGATCGACTACGATCAAGGAGAAACGATCAAAATCTATCGCGAACACGAAACGAATTCTGGTTGATCCAGCGCAGCGTTGCGATTCGATCGAATCTCATCACGAATTTTCAAACCGATCGCATTGAAAATAATTTATTGGTCGAAAAGGGCGTCTCGAGACAATCATTTTTCCTTCGATACGCGCATAGATATTCTTTCAACAGTTTGCACGCTTTTTCTCTCTCTCTCTCTCTCTCTGTTTCTTTCTCTTTTTTATCTTTCATTTCCGACTTGAATCACCCATAGCGGTGTGATTCTACGTTTTTTCATTTTATTCGAGCAGTTTTCTCCACGAATAGTCGAAGGAATCACGCTATCAACTCGATCGCATAGTGCGTTTATTTTTTCTTTTTTTTTTCGTTATAGTAGACGTTGTCGTACTTCGGTTGTGTAATCGAGTCGTATGGTTCTCAGTTTTGCCATTATAGCGTTATAATCGTTGACGGTAAAAATTATGAATCGAGACGACCGTTCCGATGTCTTGATTCTTCGTTTAACGACAGACAATCGTTCCGAAGCTCGCTGGCCGAGCCCGAAGCAAAGAATAGTCGGTACATGGTTACCAAAACACGACTTTACGGGCAACATGAATGACCATTGACATCTCGATGTGTAGAAGTCACACAATTTTTGTAGCTCGTAGACTGACAAAACAATTCGTTTAACACTTACAAGTTTAATATCCAAAATGAAAAGAGAATACAAAAATACGGCTATAGCATACATACACACACACACACACACACACACACACACACACAATATACAATATACAATATACAATATACAATATTCCGTGTCTCATAACGGGGCATTCGGAAGGAATGCGAAAGGAATTTGCAAAGAAACCGTCTGATTGATTAGGCGCATACAATTGCATCACGTGCATTCCCGCTATTCGCTGAGAACATTACCGCTACTATGTACTTCAAGTTGTATCGCGTTGCGTGACACTGAACACTGAACTTCCGAGTACCACGTTATGAGACAGGACCAGTATATGTATGTATGTATACGCCGCGAGCGATAAATCGTTCGAAAGCATGTATTGCGCTTACCCCGCCCGAGTTAGAAACCGAAGCTACCTTGTACCGTTAGGTAGAAATTATTCGATGCATGTATATAATTCTAATGTACTTAAGCGCATATGCAATTAATGGTATATAGAAATCAATGATTTCGCTCGACCAAATCCTAATCGGTTGCAGATTTAACCTTCATCGTAATTGACTTTATAAAAAAGTCGTCCAAGTATTGGATGGATGAAGACAAAAGTGATTTCTTGTTGCGCTATCGTAGCATAATGAGATCGCTCGTCAACCCCCCCCCCCCCGCTACTTTCGCTATATCCCTCTAAAGAGGCGAAATTTCAAAAAACTTGCGATGAAGTCGTTCATTGCACGCTTTACGACACGCCGATCAAACTTATTCCCTACGGGAATAATAAAGCGTTTCGCGTAATTCGGTCAGGTATCTACCACTACAATCTCCCGAAGCAATAAACGATTAAAGTAACCATAGACCATTACAGCATCTCACTAATAGTCTCTTTTACGATCAAGGTTAATGTCTGATAAAACCGAAACTCTAAAAGTTATACTATAAGTTTCACTGTTCTATCGTTCTACCGAATTCAATAGCAAAATAAGTTCTGCCTTTCCTCGTGCCATATTCTGTGCACACACGACACAGTTTCTTTGACTAATCCGCTTTCCAATTCCTCGAAGTACATCCCATTCGAAAGATGTCGTGATCCAATGAAATACATGCGCGATCGTTTCGTTGGATGCTTTCGCGATCGCTCGTCATCTAGCAATCGGAAAGAAAGTTGTTCGTACTTCTTTCGGCCAATCGAATAAGCGAGAGAATTCGAAACGATCTAACAGTGGCGAAAAGGGTGACGGTGGCCCACAACAAATCCAGATCGGAATTCGATTTTTCGAGTTTTCGAGTTTTCTAGTAACGAACAAAATCGTGTGCTCGTAAGAGAAAAAAATGTCACGACTGCGAGTAAACATTTGCATAATTAATGTAAAATCAGATCGGCCTACAAACATATCCTAACAGTTGTTTAAGGGTACGTTAGACACGAAGAGGCTTTCGATGAGAACCCCCAGACTTACGCGTAACTCACAAAAGAATGTTAACGAATAAGCTTTCTCGTTATTGAAAAGAGTCTCCCTCGAAAGAATCTTCGTTCTATATTAATCGCATGGACAATCCTCTTGAACGAATGCAATCATCTAACTTTTTAGATGAGCAGGTTCTTCCTTCGTGATTATGCCCATCGTTTAGGCACGGTTTTTCAACTAGATTTTGAAACAAACAACCGTCTATCTATCTATCTATCTGCGCCTATTCTCGTTGCGATTCCTCATGATCGGGATTGAAATCGCATAACTTTGTACGGCTGCCAACAATGATGCGGTGTCATCAAAAGAATCGGCGATATTATTATTTCCTGAAAATGATTATTAATAATGATTCTCTGCGATTCTCGTTTGCCTGAATGTTTTTAACGAAATATTCCATTCTACGATCAAAGTTGAACTACGTATTTACCAAGACGGCTTCCCACTAGAATTCATTGAAAGGACCAAAATTTTTACCTATGAGTATTTCAACCGACTACCCGTATCGTTTAAAGCTTAGACTTTAAACTCAATTGTCGGACGTTTCGTTTGCTTGATATTTCTTAATAATTTCTTTTATGATTTATTTGTGAAAATTTGTCTTAGTTCAACAACACGAAAATCACGATTATTTGTTTTCGTGGGAAAAAACGGAACGAGAAAATAACCAAGAAAAAATCTCTCTTCTCACAATCAGTTTAGCTTTACTTTCAATTACATTTTCATATTGAATTCAAATACATAGTTATTCGTCGTGTTAAACTATATAACGAATAATGTATCATTTTGAGATTACATACAATAATCATAATTACTTTTAAAACAACAACGGTAATAGTACCACTATGTACCACTAATTACCACAACTACTATTACTACTACTACTATCACTACTACCACTACTACTACTACAACTACTACTACTACTACTACTACTACTAATACTACTACCGACCGCTACTGCTACTATAATAATAATAATAATAATAATAACAATGGTGTAGTAATATTAATAATAATGATAATAATAATAATACCGATAATAATGATAGTGATAACAATGACGACGATGATAATAACAACAGGACATTCGGGCGTTGATCCAAGTCGATTCTTTCATTGTTGGCACTGTAACAATAAGAAGGCATCCGAATCGTATGTCCCGCAAAATCTATTGAAAGTAATTACTTATTATTTGCCATTTCCTGTTTTTTCACAAATACATATTAGGCGCTTATTGCAAAAATCGTAGAGTCGGTTACAGTATTCATTTAAGCTTCGTATTGTGCAATGTATCGAAATCGAGATCCAGATCAAAGATTCAAACGAAGAAATACTTTCTTCTCGCTGTGACGTACTACTTTTATTTTGAAAATTAGTCTCAGCCTTTCGATGTCGAGTATAAATCAAGTCTGCCTAACTATGTGACTACACTATCGCCTAAATAAATAATATATAAATAAATAAACAAATAAATATATATTTATATATACAATCGTATTGTAACATAGGTACCTAAAGAGAAAATCTATATGTAATACGTACCTACACGTATTATACCGTATTGAAATTGACAATCGAGATCATTGATCCAATTATGTATGCTACGAATCTTTTAGAAAATATCTCGCACAGCAGATAATCATAAATTTATCGAGACACACTCTCGTGTCAAATAATCGTAGAGGTGTGTAGATATAAATATTACTTATATTACATTACATCAGAAATCGTATTGTTTTGCATTGGGCAGCATTGTCTTGTGTTGTATCGTATTGTATTGTACCGCATTACATGTCATTAGATTTGATTATAATATGTATATTATATTGTATTATGTTATATTATAGTGTATTATCATTTATGTTATACATATTACTATATGATATTATATTAGAGTATATTATACAGTGTATTACATTATATTACATTATTTTGTATTGTATTCTACTATGTTTTATTGTATCGTAACATGTCGTATCGTACCGTATTAAACCATATCATATTGTATCGTATCGTATCACATTGTATTCTATTCCATTGCATTGTGCATTATATTATATTATATAATATTATATTATTAGCTGCTCGCGGCGTGTCTACGACACGCCCTCCAAGTGGGTTGCGCCCGACCACAGGGGATATACCTGAAAAGGTTGTTATATCGGATAAACTATGCAACCTACAGAATAGACTTATACCACAGACGAGGTATAAGGATAGACCTATCATCCAATGCTTTTTTTTGTCACACGTTTTTGGGGTCACGTAATCCCATTACCATTTTAGTGTCACATCCTGTATTACCAACTGAAACTTAAATACACTGACAGCGTTCTTAGCGGTAGGAATTCAAATTAAAAATAGCTATACTGCAATCCCGCGAAGATATAAAATATTGTTATCTAAAATCAATGATATCAAATACTACTTTCGATTATGATTAGTCTGGTTTAGGTTTTATTGGTATGGACTTATATTATCGTAGGTAATGAATCAACGTAGAATACTGACATTACTCATTCTATAATTGCTTGGAAAACAATTACTTTTTACCGTAGAATGTAATTACGCTCTTATTGTCGTTGAAACAGACGGAACATGACATTACAAAATGTTATAGAAGGGAATAGGTTTGAAACGGTAATGTGGAAACCTATTGGTACGGGTGTCGCCCTAATGCGCCACGAATATCGTCTATGCTGCATGGTACGAGCCTGAGCTGCCTCGAGAACTACGGCCGCCGCGGGGAGCGAGACGCGCGGCCGGGTAAAGGAGGCGTAGCCCTCGAAAACTGGCCGTCGCGAGCAACTAAATCCTGGCCCTGGTCTAAAACAAGTAGTTCCAAGGAGAAGCCTCGGGGCTTTTCGAGGCACCTTCCCCGCTCAGATTCTTCTCCCACTCTTAGACTTCATCGTCACGATGTATGGTAGTAGGGAGCTTGTCGAACCTCGTCCCTGTTCCCTCCCGCGCCACCGCTGCCACCACTACCGCGCCACTCGCTGACTCTACGATTGTACGTAGTAGTGGGAAGAGGTTCGATGGTGGGGGACCTTGCTGTTGTCGGAGGGGAATAGATTGGAACTGCCTGGTCTAAAAGATATAGTATATTGATACTCGCCCCCTCTCTTGCTCGAAGAAAGCACAACACATTACGTTTCGATCTCAACTATCGATATCGTCTTTTGTCGAATTATTGGAGACAGCAAGAATTTGTCGACACATTGTAATTTTGAAAGTTGTTAAAAAACAGAGATGACATTAGTCGCGTCATCTGTTATTCTAATAAGAATATCGACTGACGGTAATTTTGTCTACCAATTCGAGTGTTTTGCCACTACGTGAATTGGCGCTATTTTCAGATTCTACAAAGCAACAGATTCTTGCCGGAATCTGCATTATATCTCATGACAAAACAGAAAGAACTATTTACACTCAAATAAAAAGTAATATTTTAGTGTCTTCCCGCTGAAATATTTTTTTTTCTTGGGGGCTCAAGTTAATGTAGGAAAAATGAATTTTGAAAATAGATGAATTGCAATTTGAAAACAATTACGATGACACGCCAGGGATTCTAAAAATAAAATGTTTTATCTCTCTAACAATAAGAAGTGCTTTGCACGTATCCTCTCTGTTTCCGCGTCACTGACTATACTCAGCGCCACGACTCTGAAATCGCGAATTCGGACGAATGACGATAACAGGGCCGTATATACAAGCACATTAACAATTTTGATAATGTTTGCAGACATTCCCAATGAAATATTGAACTGAATATATTATGAAAAGCCCAATGGTTCTGCGCAAGCTATGTTGTAGGATGAAAAGAATCGAATTTAAAAAACATAGAACTATATATATAACTGTACTTTACTCGTCCCAGTTGTTTCCAAATTTGATACGTTACTGGTACGTGAGCACGAGAGTGAGAACGACACTGTGGTCCGTCCACCGTCGTAGAAAAATGGCTTTACTCGCGAGAAACGTCTGCAAAATATTTTCGCAGGTAACGCAAATTCAATTGGTGCAAAGAGTTCCTGTTGCTCGTACGATTGTTAGAACCTTCTGAGTGCCGCCAGATTGAAATATCATCGATTCTATGCAGCAATTCGTTCGATCGGGTGATATGTGAAAACGAAGAGAGCACCAATGGTTATCGCAAGGACGTTTCACATGAAATCTTTTTTCTCTTAAAGACGTATGACAATTTTCTCGTTTAACGGTAAAAACAATTTGACAAGACGATTTGTTAATCTGTTTACCGAAAACTGGGTGGTTTAATTTGTAATTCAATCAAGACAATCGATAAAACGAATGGCTCCGCTGATTCTGTTATTCAATCGTTATAAATATAGCTTTTTAATGCGGAACGAATGATTCGATTATGTGTCCGAGAAATGTTTGCGAAATGATATTTATAAGACAATGAAAAATATTTTTATTTGTAGACTACCCAGAAGGGAGCTATCGCAGCGCTGCATGTAGGAGCAGTACGTCAACAAAGAGCTGTACGTATTTAAATATCTGTAGTAAGCGTTTAGATATACTATTCGATTATAATAATTTTTGTTTTAGCCGATCGAACGAGAAGGAAAAATAAAATGTACTCTTATACCAGGAGACGGCGTTGGACCAGAATTGGTGGTGTCGGTTCAAAGTGTTTTCAAGGCAATCAATATACCGGTTGAATTTGAACCCTACTTCCTTTCCGAAGTAAATCCAACATTAAGCGCACCTCTCGAACAAGTATCCAATAGTATTGCAAGAAATCGAGTATGCTTGAAGGTTCGTGCGCGTGCAAATGGAAATACTACTCGCAATGTTAAACAGCAATTTTGCATTTAGATAATTAATAGATGAATTTTATTGTTCTTGATACATCGAACGTTCAGTTTCTGAAAATTCGAGTTTAAAAGAAAAGACAAATTTTCAAAATTAATTTTTTCATCTAAAATTAAAATTTGTTGGATGGTGTTAATAATATTAGAGATTGGTACTGTTCTGGAAATAGGGGATTCTAGCAACGCCGGACCACTCCATGACTGGAGAGCTCCAAACATTGAATATGAAACTACGTAAGAGTCTGGACTTATATTCGAACGTGGTACACGTAAAATCTTTGCCTGGAGTTAAATGTCGTCATAAGAATGTGGATTGTATTATCATCAGAGAACAAACAGAGGGAGAATACTCTGCGTTGGAGCACGAATCTGTGAAAGGAGTGGTAGAATGTTTGAAGATAGTCACTGCAACTAAGAGTCAAAGAATTGCAAAATTCGCGTTCGATTATGCCGTGAAACACAATCGCAAAAAGGTCACTTGCGTTCACAAAGCCAACATTATGAAACTTGGCGATGGTCTATTTTTAAAATCGTGTCAAGAAATCGCAAAATTATATCCTAGGTAGTCATAAATTTTAGTTTTGAAATAAATAGTTTTTTTCATACAAATAGGTAAAAATTATATTGTTATAATTACAGGATTACATTTGAAACGATGATCGTGGACAACTGTACCATGCAGATGGTATCTAATCCACATCAGTTCGATGTAATGGTATTACCAAATTTGTATGGTAATATTGTAGACAATCTTGCATCTGGATTGGTCGGCGGTGCTGGTGTAGTCGCAGGTGCCAGTTATAGTCCCGAGTGTGTCGTCTTTGAACCGGTAAAACAAACGCATTGAATATACAAAGATTTAACATTATACTTAAAATTATATGTTTATATAACAAGAATTTATTTGTAATTTAGGGCGCAAGGCACACTTACTCCGAGGCTGTTGGTAAAAATGTAGCTAATCCTACCGCCATGCTTCTGTGCGCTGTAAAACTTCTGCGCCACGTTAACTTGAAACCTTATGCTGAACAAATCAGAGACGCGTTGAACCACGTCTTGAACGACGGAAAAGTATTAACGAAAGATCTAGGCGGACAAAATTCTACAACAGATTTCACGAACGCTGTAATACATCGCCTTCGTTAAATCATTACTACCATGCGATCTCCGTTAATGTTGAAGAGACTTGTGTAACATAGAATGTCGTAGAATGAGCACATCGTGCTCCTCGTGCATTATCAAAAAAAAAAAAGTTGATAAAATCATTGTCGAATTGTACAGTATTATAAGAGCTCAGACTGTACCAAACTTATCAGTTTTAAGTTAATATTTTATTTAAATTGATTATATTCTGTGAATAGAATCGTTTCGATTCAACCAGTATCGTCTCATATTTATGACTGAAATTGTATTTGTTAGACGGAGCTGTACCAGTCGTACGATAACAATGTAATACTCAAATTGTACATTAATAAATCGTACTACCTCGTACTCGTCCAAATACATAAAGCAACATCTCGTCAGTTATTTTTCCAAGTCCAGATCTTCGTCATTCGAATTTCTTCCAGACACTCGTTGACTTGGCGGTGACGAACAGGAGTTCTCTCCATATCCTATATATGTACATGTAAATAAATATATGTTGCACATTTCCGTGGTAAATCACGATTCCTTGCGAATGATCAAGTACGATATAATAATAACGCTTATGTGTTTTACTTACCTTTATTGCGCGTAGTTACGAGCACTCATCATTTATATTGTAGAAAATTATTATACGACACATAAATAAGTACATATTTAAATAGGTGAACTGTCAAAAAGCACGTGCATCGATGGAGACCGAGAATATAGAGTTGGAACTGATACGTGAAGATATTGTAAAAAATAATCTTCAACTTACAGCTTTGATTCAAGTAATTATTAATGAAAAACAAACATTCCTCTTGATAATATATAAACTTCAACCTAACCTCGAATACTGACGTTGCATTTTCAGTACACGTTATATACAAACAATGCTTTATTTAATTGACTATTAGTCGAACGTTTTATAAGATTTTTACGATAAATATTATATAAATTGTACGCCGCTACATTGTAATATTATACTATTCACTCTAACCATGTTTGAAATATAAAAAAATGATAAGTAACTGTTATATTTTGTTTTTTACGAACTAGTACTATTTTTTAGGATATACAACAATGCACCGGTCCTCTCCAATTGCTTCATGATTTGAACGACGAGGGCAGGGTAAAACTAGAAGCTTTAAAGTCGTCTTTATCCAAATTAGAGTCATTGGCGGAAAGGGAACTTGTAGAGAAGAAGAGAGCGGAGCTACAGGCAGAAATAGACACGTACAAACAACAATCGAGGAACTCCTTGAAGGCATTTTGTAATGCCAACAACTTCAGCAAGTGTGTAATAGACAAACTATCCAAGGAGGAACTACTCTCGATGCCTGAAGAACAACAAGCAGCTGTACGTAGAAGGCACGACAGAAGGAGTTTGGCAAACACGTCTAGTCAACTCTCTGACAAACTCTTAAGTATATCTAGGTATTTAGCAGAGACGACCCAAAGAAGCGCGGATACGTTGGATACATTAAGTACATTTTTCTCTTGTATATGTCGTTCGAGTATACCGGAGCACAATTTATAATACATCAACTTTCGAATGTTACAGTTACTTCGTCCGACAAGGTGTCTAGCACCTCCGGCGAATTGGAGCACCAACAACAGGTGATAGTACAATCGGGAAAGTTATTAGGCAAATACGGTAGAAGGGAGGTCACGGATAAAGTTTTATTAGTACTGGCATTTGCATTTTTTCTTGCCTGTGTCTTCTATATTTTACAGAAGAGATTGTTTTAAGAGTAGAAAACTGTTTGACACGGGACCGTGTAATCCGCATTGTTGCGATAGCAGGAACATTTCTTGAAAAGCGCGAGAAACGCGCATCAAGACTCCAGAATCGCATTTTTTCAAGAATAGGACCATCACCAGAACCGATCGAATGTCGCTAACTGATTCACAATCGTGGAATCCTGAAATAAAAGAACAATATTAATTGTTGACTCGCGATATGGTCATTTTCAGTCTTCCAACTGGCGTACTAATTGAATTGTACATTGTTACAGCAGTTCATGAATTCCTCCCGAGATATGACTCCGTCCTTATCGATATCCATCTTTTCGAAAACCATGTCCACGTGTCTGTCGACCATACGTTGGATAGTCTGTCCATTATGCAGCATTTCATAAATCGCGGATATTATGACCAGCATTTCCTTCCTCGTGATGTAACCGTCCCCGTTCAGGTCGTAAAACCTAATGGAGAGAAGGGCAAGACTAGAAAGTCAGATGTCGAGCATGTAACAAGTGGTTTCGTTAAGGGGGATAAACACTTTGACGGCGAAAAGTGATTCTATATTTCTATTTGCATATTTTTCAAATATAATAATCTCCCTCTAAAATAGCTTCTAGAAAACAGCCGTTTTTATTGTGCTCTGTACATTGCACAGTGTTTATCTACCTTAATTCTTGGTTTTGACCGACCACCGGTCACCTGAAGATCCAGGAAAGTTTCTGGTCCAGATCGCCGTTTGCGATTAGAGCTACCTCGGCGAGAAGATCCTGAAAGCTGATAACACCGTCGCCGTCCCGGTCGAAGGTGTTGAACACTATCTGCGTATACTTGGCCGGATCCCCTAACGGGAACAATTTCGCGTAAGCTGGTTTCAGGTCGTTCGTGGTCACCGCTCCTCGCGGACAATACTGTTTAAAAGCGCGGTAGAGCTTTCGGATCTCATCCTTGGTGAAGCCCGTTTGGCACGTTAAAGAGGAGAGCCGTTCCGGAAATATATACGGCGGCTGCCTCTCGTCGTCTTGCATGTTCTCTACGAAAACGCAGTGAGGTTGTACAGTCGTCGAAGATTCTAAAAGTATTGAAAATCGTCTTGTACGATAATTTTTATATCTCTGCCCACGAAGCGTCGCTTCTATTAGGCAGACGCGCGTTAGATCTATGGTACAGGATGTTTCAATGCGGGCAGTATACCTATAAGTCGGAGCTAGTTTTCAGAATTACGTAAATTATTGTTAGACTTTATACATTTGTAAAATACGGATGCGGATCTCTTTAATATCAAGACAACGTACGTACGAATCAAACTTAATAACATAATAATATCATTTTTATCCGAAGGCATATATATTTTTATCAATGAAACTTTAGTCTTCATAGAATTAATTAATTGTGAAAATGAAAGTTTGCGTAGAATAAAGGCCCTATTGCATTGACCATTCTCTTTTTACTAGGACTGAGCGTTGTGTTTTTAAAGAGCCCGAGATTACTTTCTATCCGATCCGGTTACTCTACCTGTCTTGCAACACCCTGTATAAGCGTACTAGAGGCATCGGAACCAATTACGTTAGATCATCAATGCTCTGGTGGGCGGGCGATAGAGTACAAGTGAAATTTTCATCGAAATATCTATCGAAAAGAAATGTAGTGTATATTTTATAAGTCTAATGGTATATATATTGTATATATGTATGTATGTATATTTATCAACTTTCATGGCTAAAATCTAACACCTGACCTAACATTTGCAATTTTAAATTGCAGTACTTTTCCGCGCAACTAAGAATTATTTTACTCGACAACCAGAGAATGGTAATTCGGTATAACGTATCGAGCAACAGTAGCGCAGAAAGAAAAACGTACCAGCGATCTTCTGAATGCTCCTCTTCATCTTTTTAAAGCTCCGCTGCATCTTCAACGAGAGGCTCGCTCGGTTTCTCACCTGTAGACTGTCCTTGTCCTCCGCATTCAAGCTGTTTGACATTCTTAAAACCGTCTGGATCGAACAGCGAACAGCGTCGCTTTTAATTTGTAACGTGGAGAAAGCGATACGGAAAACTATCTTCTTTATTTAAGAATAGAGAAATCATAATTTACTCGATCGTTGCCATTCCTGATCAGATAGCGACGCGAACGAAGGGGATGCAGAACCCGAGTTGTAGAAGCTCTCTGAATCACCAGCGAAACGGAACTGACGCGTATGGTGCAGCCGGCGTAGAACAGCGGTTTCAGGGAAATCTGTATTCCAAATATTTAGACGATAATTCCGAAAGGATGCGCCGAAATATACTTGCAGGCGGAGTACGTTTTATCACCGTTCTATGCCGAAGAATAATAAACAGAACGCGAGGCGCGTTTTACTCGAGACGATAAAATTGGGCCTCGTTTGCAACAATTTCAATAGCGCAACAATCCTTCTTTCGCTTCTATGTATGTATATTGCCTGTCTATATGTATATCATTTTATTTTCATTTTGGCCTTATAATAATTGCAAATATCACATGTTTTCAACTTCTTTCGAGCAATCGGATTCTGCAGCTTCGGGCCAGGTATCCAGGAAAGTATTTTAAGAAATTTCGCGTGCCCTTGCAGATTTAAAGTACATATGGAGAACGCCTTCGCGGTCCAATTATGATTGTCTTGGGTGACGAACGATGATTTATTTGTTGCAAACAAACGCGTAAATACAGCGTACCGGTCTACGCGTGCCATTCTCTCTCGCTGAACTTCTTATAATAGAAGCTACTTGTTCATGGGTTTCCACGTGCGTGTCCCTCGCTGAATACTAATACATAATGTATACGTAGTGTACGTAGGATTTTAGGAAAAATGAGGGAACCGCCGCACCAGCGGGAATCGAACCCGGAACACAGAACCCTCCCATCTTTCCCCAATCTCCGTACGGTATTTGTTGGTCTGGGTTAGGTCTGGGGGGTCCTGATTCCACATATACATTGTATATTATTCTTTTTTCCTCCGGACTCCTATGATTCATCCATTTACGCTAAAGTCTTCCGGTTGCGGGACTTTTTCGGTCCTGGTGGATCATGAGAAACCATTATCAAGTCACGGTTGACGCGATCAGAGCCGGTTCACCATGACCCGACGACGCTTATCTTTCTCGTTCTCGGTATTTTGAAAATCCAATTATGTACTCGGATCCAGATCCGCGGACCCGCGAGAGAACCGCGAGAGAATCGCTCGAGCCTCGAGGATCGCGAACCCCTTGGCGCAAAACGCTGCCGCAGACTTTCTCTGCCAAACGCTATTAATAGTTCGACAGCCTGGAAACCGGCTATTACGGTAATAGGAAATAGTCACGGCTTAGTCATGGCAAACCTTAATGAGAACGATTACGCGCGTAACCGGGCTTTTTGCTATTTGCGGAATGGCCTTCCTTGCTTCGAAATTTTTTGGCATTTGAAAAGATTCGCGCATTATCCGGTCAAGCCTTTTTTACACATCGATCTTACGCTTGAAACGCTTGAAACGATGTCGAGCTCGGTGCAACAATTATACGAAGGATATTCTTTGTTTCTTTTAGAGCTACCAAGCACCCGTGAAACGATGGATCAAGGCTCTGCGGACTCGACGCGTGTATTATGTATACAATATTCGCAGAATTCGATGAAATAAAGAATGAGTTTATCGGTACACACGATGAAATAATTTACGTTAATTTCGAGAGATAGCTCGAAGATCGGAACACCGGGAACCTTGACACAAATGTTGCTTGCGAAGCAGGGTCGTTTGTAATCGGATTCGTTATCATGCGAAGACCTGTGGACCGAATTGCCGTTTCGTCGATGAACACCGATTCAATTTTCTATCGCGTTCGCGAAATAATCTTTTCCTTTCGTTACACCCTGCAAGATTTGTAATTTTGCACAATACGATGATCCGTAACGTTACGATAATTCAGAGAAGAACGGAAATGCAGCTTTTGCGCATCAGCGCAGCGTGCCGAATAAATGAGTAACCATAATTAAATCGGCGTTGCATATTTTAACGTGTATTTCTCTTGAGACATAATCCGCTGCACACGCGGAATAACAAAACGGGGTGGTACGCCGCATGAATAAAAATCTAATTCGAGCATGGAAGGCTGCAGGATAGGGTCTTCCCCGAGCAAGTTCAATGTGACGGGCACGCATATGTTTCTTCATTGTTACACAGATTCTCGGATCCCGAATCTTTTTCGCCGTTCAATAGTCTTAGGTCAGTAGAAAAGTTTCTGCTCAATTCCTTGTTATACTTTAATATGATATCGGGCATCACCGAGTTTGCACCGACCTAATAATATAATAATTAGACAGCGGATCTTTATGCAAATTAACTGGAGTGAAACAGACATATTTATTTGCTTTCTTAATATGTTAAACATATTGAAAATAATATATGTAACGGTATTTGTAAATTTTTCTAATGTTTTTACTGTTGCAAATTACATCTCCGCATTTTTCTCATAAATATACATAAAAAACCGCTGTCTAATGATAAACATAGACATTGTAGTGCAGCGACAACTTCCGCGTCTGTAGTTTACAGCTTCCAATGCAATCTTAAACAAACTATAATCGTTATGAAATAAAAATTAGAGTCTAAACAAAAATTAGAGGGAAACGATAACCGCGGAAATCGATAACTCAAACATATCGGCTAACATCACATTTTATATGTATATCACCTGCAAGTTTGAACAGTACAGCGGTTCTAAAACACCGATAGAATAAATAATTGTCGAGGCGAATTCCCGGAGCTCGTTTAATCGCGACGCTGGTGAACAATGCCCGTCCGACGTAAGCGCATTTGCAACTTCTGCAGAGACGATTTTTTTCTGAGCGGTAGGGCAGTCCTGGTATATAAAACAGCAGTAGCCATCCAGCATCTCTCCATTGCGAGAGTGTGCTCGTTACCGCGAGTACAGCTGAAACATCTATTAGAAAAAAAAAACAAAAGAAAAAATAGAGAAAAAACAAAAAATAAAAAGAGCTACCGGTCGAGGCGAAATATCTGGCGAAATTGAATGGTCGATTCAGTTTAATCACGGTATCTATTTAGAAGAGCACCCAGATGGACCAGACGAACCACAGAAGTGCTTTTAATTGGTCTGCTTAAAAAGTGTGAAGTTCGAAAGCGGCGAATAACGAGTTCATCAAACACATGTCGCAACAATTGGTCATTGGATCTTTTAGCATGAAAGTTAGTACAGTCTTGCTCTGTGCTTGGTTACCCGTGCGTACATTCGCGGATCTGGTCCTACCGCGAAGTGTTATTTTTCAAAATTTATTTAGTTATCCATTCTGTTCGATCGATTTAACGCGACGGAGCTCAGTCAACTCTTTGTCTCCCAGTTGATTTTCTTTCTCGTGGTTCGCCGATCTTTAATCAGCCAAGTCAATTACGAAAAAAAGAAAGAACATATTTAGTGATTCCCGAATAAAATTTTGAACGGTATCTCGAGATTCTTGTTCGGAAGACAATTATTAATTCTGCAAGTGTTTTGTTTAAATTTCGAGTGTTCCACCTGTATACAATGTGTTTGATTGTTATTAAGCGATGAAGAGTATACTCGAAAAAAGCGGAGCAAGTGCATTATTTGCTGTAACATCGAGATCAATTAAAACGAAATGACAAATTTTTCCAGTTGTTTTTTGAAAAATTTATATTTTAATCGGCTGTTCGTGTCGTGCTTGTTATAAATCAATTCGGAGAGACGAAATCGTAGGTTCATTATTTTTCTAGGTGATCGTCGATCTTTAATTCCAGCAGCCAATTACGAAGAGAGGAAAAAAAACATTGCGATTTTTAAGATGAAAATATTCTTCGCGTTCTTATTGTTGATCGTGACCGTGGCCGCGGCGCCATGGATCGAAATTTTGTTAGGTGATAAATCCGGTTACGATTATCGTCCGCCGAATCACGGAAAACAAGAATTCAGACGAAGACAGGGTAAAGGAGGAAAAGAACGATGGAAAGAGATCTGCAGAACAATTAATCCTGATCCGTACGCGTTCACCGGCAGAGGGTCGTATCCTGTCGCTCCGATTTGTCCCTGGTAGCGATCCGGTTCTCCGACATCCGAGTGGTCACAGGTCCACGCGTAGGTGCGTTAAAAATATGAATTTATTGTAACAATATTAGGAAGTACGAAGATATTCACTGGTTATGAGTATTTCAGTCGGTATACGAGTGAACTATTGGTCTAACACAAAAGTATCTACGCAGTCGTTATATGTATACGCCAGCCAGTATAAATAACATATCGAGTGAACAATTTTTACACGGCGCCGTTTTCGATTTGTACACTGGTCGCTGATCGTATCATTCTAACATGATCTCGCGTGGTTAGCTCGTTGCTATTACGCTAAACTCTAGAAACGTTTTACTGTATCGTGGCGTATGTTACAGTACATCGAAGCTCTTTCGTCGGTCTCGCGTTTCACGTAGAAAAATAAATCATTTATAATTATACAGAAGGATCACGGGTGTGTCGTTGAAGTAATAACGTTGTCGCGTTATGTTCCGTTCGCGGAAATGCATGGTGGTATCGTTATCGTCACGACTATCGGCGGTCTTAATAAATACGGTTTATATACAATACATAGTATATACAAATAAAAGATCACAGAGTTACTACTGTAGCAGCACGTTCCTACAAAATCTCGATGTCTGGTCGAATCGTTTTCTACGTTAGAAAAATTTGTACACTTTGCGCAGATTTCGGACACCGTAGACGACGGAAGCGAGAACAATCATTTCCAGACTTGTATCAAGCCGTCCGTACTGCCAGTCAGGATCCACGTATTCGACATCGCCACGGCAGATATCGTGTCATGGTGGCCCGACGGTGGTGTTTCCGGCCCCTGACCACCCTCCTCCGAGCTTCTTGATGATCGAATGCTGCTACTTCCCACGGGCGATGGCGGGGGCCCGTCGTTAGCCAACACCTCTTGCACCACATTTGTCCCATCTATCAATCGTTGCCTGGAAAATAAAAGAGGGGAATGTACCATTCGGCACAATGTGATTGCATTCTTCTACATTACACTTAAATTTAGCTCCTAATTCGGTGATTTCTACGACGCGTATAGAACCGGTACAGCACATCCGATCGTTTCCTTCGGCATACAGGTCATTTTGAATGAAAAAAACATATCGTTCCATTTTTAGATAATTGGATTTACTTATACATCTCCTCTACGCCTCCGCGAATGAAAACATTGGTGACCCTACATTATAAGCTCCCCGAAGTCAAGAACATTTCATCCGACTCTTTTTTTATGCCATCAATAACAAACGAGATATTCGGGCAACCTGTTTTAAATGCTCCAGCCTGTATAATAATAATTTTGAAACGAAGACTAGAAAATAGTGAGTGATCAGGTGACGAATACTAACTCGTATGCCAACGAATTTGGAGTGGTGACGTCGTTGGCTGCAGGCAACGCGACATACGATTCATTGGGAGCGTTCAAATCCCAGAAACGTAGTCTCATGTCAGCACCGCCGGCCAGCAGAAAGCCGGAGCGATCGATACACCCGGAATAGATCGCGCATACGCTATGGCCACCTTGAGAATGGCTGAGAGGAGGCGCGTTCGACGCCCAGAGGACCATTTGCCGGAAATCAGTTTCAAGGTTCCACATGGAAATTTCGTTGTTGCCTTGCACAGCGGAAATAATCCACGAGTGTTCGGTAGGGTGGGTGATTACCTTTCGGACTCTTGCACCTAAAGCGAACGTTACAAAGATCGTTTAAAGATCAAAATCGTATTCGTTGCATCGTGTTCGATCGACTTTATTACGTTACCAGTGGGATGTTTAATGCTGGTTATCGGTAACTGGAATCGCAAGTCCCAACACGTGTGCACGCCCGAGCTGGTTCCAAGTGTCAGCCACTGTTGGTAGTTGTTCACGCAAAAAGAAGTGATCACGCCGTTCTTTAGATCGTTTTCTAAACGCCACGTTGTACCAGGACACCGCAAGTCCCAGCCAACAAGCGATCCATACAGCGAAGCGTATACTAGGACCGACTGCGATCCCGAATCCAAATACTGCAGATCCACTGCACATCCTTCTTCCTAAACGATAATTCGATCGTGTATCATAGATAGTAGTAAAATGGTACGCATTGTTGGTTACCTGAAGATCCAGCTGTCTGGTCCCGATGACACTCGTTTTGCTCGAATTTGGTTCAATTCGTAAAACAAACACTGTGCCCGACTGACTCGCAGAACTTGCTAACGATTGGCCTTGGTCGCACACCGTCAGGCCAACCAAAGGACCGCCTCTATGCATGTACGTTTGCCTAAAATAAATCAAGTAATACGTTAAACGACGTATGAAACACATAATAGTTTAAAAGATCATCTCGTCTACCTAGAACGATTAGCTATATTTCGGCCCTCCATTCTACTAGCATCCCATATTTTAATGCATCCGTCCGCGGAGCTACTTGCAAATAAACTAGTGTCTGGTATAGAAACTAGCCTATTCACCGCTGCTCTGTGTTCATGGAGGTGAGCAACCGAGATCCCTCTAGGCCTCCACCCACTTGGCAGTAATCTTGAGCCTATCGAAGATCGCAAACGTTTCTTGTAAATCTCAGAATTATGTCTAAAAGTAATAATAATTAATTACCGGTTTGCCATGCAATGTTATCAGCCCAGTGCTGTGCTCTTAATGCTGCAGCATGCTGTTCTTGCTTTCTGTATGTCAATTGTCTCACCTCTAATCTGCAAGGCGCACACCTGTCTGAAGAATTACAGAAAGTTGTATTTTCTTGCTTAACATTTCTTTATGGTAACATCAATGAGCATTCTGAGAAAGACATACATTGAATATAGGAACGCAAGGGGAGCGAGTGATCGTTTATACTGTTCATATCGGACAGGCTGTGCTGAGGGGATAAGTGTATATCCCCTCCATGCAAACTTTGGCTAGGGCTTCCGCTACTTCCGGTCGTGTCTGACATTTTTACGGTGTGCTACAACGTATAACAGAATCTATGAATATTATATGTATAAAACGTAACGATACGTATACGTATGCTTGTTCTCCGAATTACTTGAACGTTATCTTGAGCCGCAAACATTGTACGCCATTCTTGGTTCATCGTCGCGTATGTGCCGACACTGTCCGACGTTCTACGGTCTAATCGTTTGAACGGTGGCAAACCTAGGTCGGCTTTCGTGTCTGGATACAGTATGACAATATGATGCCGTATCCTGTCCTTCATAGAGCTCAACTCTAACTTCCCATTCATAGATTTGCTCGTGTTCTGTTTCGCGTCCACCGAATTGCGATACTTGTTAATTTTCATTAAATGCGGCTTCATTATCAACAGCTGATCCTCAACGATCTCGGTCATGGATTCCGAACTTAATCGTCTGAAAAGCTATAAGCATCTCCTTTATTTCTCTCGGAATCTATACAAACACGTTACACGTGGAAATTCAAACGAAAGTTGAAAGTTTTGTTGAACAATGTTGTTAACTCACATTTCGCAACGAGGTACTCATTTCGCTATACTGGGGCACAATTCCCGTTACCGCTTTAACGCGAGCTGCATGTCTTTGTTCGAGGACTTGGAACAGTTCTTCTATGTCAGAATATTTCACGACAGAATCGTAAACGATTCTTGGTATAGGCGGCACCAACGCCTCCAACAATAAAATCTCTTTCTCGATCTGAATCAAGGGATGCTTCAAATACGACTGAATCATTGTCTGCACTTTACACTGAACATCTACCAAGTTGAGTGTTCTTGCTGCGGCGGATATGAAACCAACCGTCGCGTGTCTTATCCATAAATTCGGATGTACCTGTGGCACAGTATTTTGTTAAAAAACATTTCAAGGTAAGTAGAAGTGCGAATTTGATGCATTTGATGATAAAAAGAACGAGGACTTACTAAAAAGACCGTAGTCTCGTATAGTAGCTGATAAAGCCCGGATTTGTGTAAGAGACCTAATTCGGTGAGGGTCGCCATCGCATTGATAGCCTTGGTCGTCACAAATTCTTCAGGGTCTGCTAGTCCTTGTTGAAGAAGGGGCATAAGTATAGGACTACTGTGCCATCCAACGTAAGCAGCCACGCCCACGATACACTCGAAAAAGGAGCCCCTTAATTCCTTATCCTCTTTGTCATTTAAGAAAGTGATTACGTGACTAAGCAAAATATCGTTCGCCTTTTGCTTGCCGAAAAACACACAGAGCTTATTGATCCCGCTCTCCATCAATGTTTGCTTTACTAAGTTCTGGGCATCTGTTAATAACATGGACACAGATTGTTGTACCTAATAATATCACACGATTTAGTATGTAGCAGATGCAAACGACGACTGCAAAAGTAACCAGCTAATTACCATTTCGTGCAACGTCTGGAGCTCGCTGTCGTAACTCGGTTTTGGACCTTCTTTGTTACTCAAGTTCGACAAGTGAGAATTCTCTAAGTAACGCAGCGCTATGTGCGCCAGATGAGCTATATTCTCCGCGTAAGCAGCCCTAACTATAACTGCTTCGTCTTGCGTAATGTGCGACAGACCTGGTAAAATATATTCCGGAAAAATATTTACGTCTGTAGGCGGAATCGATTTTACAAGATGCAAACATTTCGTCAATATATGTATAGCTGATACTCTTACTCGTGGAGCAGGATCATGAACCAAATGAAACTGTAACATATTTTGAGGGGAATACCGTGTTAATGTTCTTTAAAAATACTATCCAACAAACTGTAGCATTTTTTGACGTTTTGATGACCATAGACGATACTTGCAAACAATTCAGATTGAAAAATGGCTTTCTTATCTAATTTGTCTTCTATGTAAATCGCCCGTTGATCATCGAAACGCAAAATTACTTTTGAACAATGAAATTAATCGTACTGTTCAAACTAACTTACAATGTAAGGCAAAATTCGATCCAGTATTGTTTCGTCCGATGTATTCTCTGCTAATTCAAGCAGTATTTCAAGACTTTGTAATTTAGATTGAGAATGATGCAAGCCTCGTATACACGAGGTAACCAACTGAGTGACGATGACAAGTCCTTCTAAAGGCTCCGAAGAAGAGAATAATTTTTTCTCGCTTTCCATGTCCACATTTTGCTTTAGTTCTCCGTGTGCTTTAGAATCTGTTGTTGTATCTATCTGATTTAATTCGCTTTTGTCAAAGCTTTGATCGCTGTCACCATCCACAATAGTATTCTCTTCGCTGTGGCCAGAGTCCTGTTTCGTTAATTCCACGTTATTATCAAACTGATTATTCCCAACCTTCTCTTCTCTATCATGTTTCATTCTCTCGTTCTCCTCTGCTTTCAAAATGTTGATAATGTTGCCAATATCTTTTTTGAGTCGGTTTATTTTTTCGTCCGGCGACAGAATCGGAGCAGCAGAGAAAATAAGCATATACGACTGCAAAAATGAATAGAAATATTCCGGGAATATCGTGCCACGAGCCTGAGCCAAATAAATTTCGGCGCTCTTCCTGTTGCCTGGATTTTTCTCCAACATAGATGCGAGCAATTCCCGTATTCCTGGATCCTCTATAGCATCCAAATGCTTGCTCGCAGAATATTCGTTGTTCCTATACGCTTCACGTATCATAACAAAATAATTTTTAAATATTTCCTCCCAATAGTATTTTATATTATATATACTAGTTACAGATAATCTTTATATATGATACACGCACCTAATAGTTGAGAAAAATCAAATGGAG
Organism: Lasioglossum leucozonium; assembly: GCA_028454225.1. NCBI lineage: Eukaryota > Metazoa > Arthropoda > Insecta > Hymenoptera > Halictidae > Lasioglossum > Lasioglossum leucozonium. The sequence continues at coordinate 19,083,757 of CM052215.1, read as the reverse complement.
GGTGTCCTTCGTTATACAACTCTGCTAAAGCGCAGCCTGCAGAAAAAATGTCCATCATTGGGTGCAAATCACCTGTTTTTAGCTCTTGCTCAGATAATAATAATGTATTGCTTAATTCTGAAGATAATGTTTTCACAAACCGTTCAGGTGCAATGTAACATGTTCTAAAACATTACGATAGGATGAGTTATATAATAATTTAATAACAAACTAAACGAATTATAAAATGTACCTTCTTCTAGATGTGTCAAAGAAATATGAGAAATCAGCTGGGTTATCTTCGGGTAAGTAAGTCGGTTTGAAACTTGCAAAATCTGTGAGTAGAATCCAGTTCCAGCTGGTAATCATAATATTTTCTAGTTTTATGTCACCGTGGCAGACTCCAAACTATAGTCAAACGAGAAGCAATATTTAAAATCTTTTTCTTACAATTATTCAGAACTACACGACTGTAAACATGTTCAGTGTTCGATGCCGTGAAAAGCATTTTAATGTGTTCTTTTAAAAGCTGAGAATTAGTATTCAGGACAATTTAAAAAATTAGAATTCAAACTACTGACATTATTTCGCATGCTGTATATAATATCTCACCTTGTGCGCTTGATGCAACGCGTACAATACTTGAAAAGTAATCCATTTCTTTTCTATGCTCGTTAAAAATGGTCTGGTGCTAATTCTATCGTAAAGCGAATACTTCACATATTCTCTCATTATTGATCCTGATTTTTCTGTGAGCTGATATATATATATTTATTTCCTCGACAATTCATGTATACGCGTATAGCTAATACAACGAACAAATATACTTACAATCATTCTTTGAAACGGTAGGCAATTTACAGCCGATGCTAATTTAGATCTAATTTCTTCAAGTTTATCCTTGTACGCCGATAATGGTAATGTGGGATCATGAATAGCAAAAACTTTTACTACTATGAGACCCTCTTGGCTCCTGGCTCTAGCCACTTTAAAAAATCTGGTGCTTCCTAAGCTGCACATATTTAAACAACAATTATGAAACATAGGAACCATTTAACAGATGAATGGGCTAGTTCGTGCGATTCAAATGTACATGATAATGCAAGGCATTCGTGAAACTATATATTTTCATTTTATTCTAAAGGCAATGAAAATTTTAATAGAGAATATTCATTCGTTTTCAATTCCTACATCTATCAACGAAATTATAAAATAAAAATTTGCAGAAACATTTATTGCTAAATAATCAGGTCGACATAACTTATGTGACTTATCGTTTATCGTTAATTGTTCGAAAATATTCAACGTAAGATATAATATAATGCTCCATACAGACGAAAACCATTGTTGAATTGTTTCAATTTTCATTTAGTATGCCGAGTGGACTTGACAGAACATAGGTTGGTGCAAAAAGCCAACGCTTTTTGTTAGTTTAAAAGAGGTGTTGAATCTACTTACTTTACATCGAATAATAAGTCACTATGGTCTGTCAGATAATGTTCTACTGGAAAAATTTGACTAGGCGCGATGCCGACTAATTGATTTCCCATTTTGTAAGTCGATGTTTAGTTGAAACTGATGTATTTGCAAGCAGCATCCATTTTGTGCCAATTCACTCGGTTCGATTTAAAGCAATGCGAACATATAGGATGACTACGATGCAAAAAATTCCTAGGTGATATATTTGAACAAATTATAATTATTTTACGTCTGAATTTAATTGCGAATACGTTACACGCAATATTCCCTCTGCCTTTTATGGATGCAATCGATGAAAATCGGATGGTGTTGTATTTATGTATAAACACCGCATCGCATCAAATTGCACCTTACGTTAGGTTTCCCTCGCGTTGGCAACACTGATAACCATTTAACTGTTTGCTATGTTCACGCTAAAAAGAATCTATCTTACCGACTGAGCTTTTAAGTTATTTCTACAAAATAATAAGAATAATTATTATTTTATTATTAGTTTTATAACAAACGAAATTAGTTTCACGTAAGAACAATAATATGACGTCAACTTTTCATATATGTATCTTCAATTAATTAACGTTATAAAAAATTACGTAAAACTCAAATATACAGTATCGTTACAATTATACATATACGGACTATTTATACTTATCTGCTAACCGTAGCGATTAACTAAAATTATTTATGCTGTTGTGTGAATCTGTGCGATGTTTTGGTAAATTGATTTCTGCATTGCACTATCACAATTTATGCACTATCACGGTTGATATATTTTGTTTGTTATCCGATGATGCTTATTTAAACTTTCATCTGTTAATATAATATACCGTTTTATATATATATATATATATATTTTATTTGATTATTACACCAGATATTGGAGAAATTTCGAATCTCAAAAAAATTTACCATGCGAGTACAATTTCGTACTTCCAACATTAATTTGACGCACCAAATCCCGAGTACGAACGTAACAAAAGCAATGTAATTCTTGCCACTTTTGTGGAAATTTACGACTGTGATTTTACATTTGCATCATAAATAATATTTAAAAAATGTAGAAGTTGAGACAATCAAAGTTCTATAAATGACTGATCCATTTGCACGCGGTACGAGCAGATGAAAATACCATTATGACAGCCATTATCTATATTATTTGTATGTGCTAGACGAGCGAAGCACAAGCAAGGAAAGGGTAAAAGTAAAGGCATTCGAATATTTTATTACATACAATCTTGTTTCGATGGCTTAAAAAAGTAAATATATAATTCGGCGATGAAGAAAGTCATGAAGAGGACGTCGAATTTGGCAGCATCGACAAAGAGAGCAACTCCATGACAGTGTCTATCATCGCCATACTGTCGATGGATAGCTCTCTTCATAGTGCATGCCTCCAAGTGCCTCGAAAATAGTCAACCGTTGATTAATTGTACCCAACGTTGCCAGAATCAATTGTTTACCAACGCTGAAACAATTCTTGAAAACAATTTGCATCGTACGACAGTTCGTGGATTTATAGCCGATCAAATAAATAATCAGCGGGGCATAATTTATTTATAGAAAAGTTTGGAGTTCAATTTTAACGAAACGAGTTATATTTCCGGGTCAGGTAGACGTACCGTTACCGGTAGTATCGCTAGGTCAGTTTGAATTGGAACAGAATCGAAAATTTTCGCGCCATTGTCGCGCCGTGCTCGGTAAGTACGTATAAATATTTACATAATGAGAAAATTTAATGGACGATTCCACGTGACAATGTACTTGGAACGAACATTAAGAGCAGGCTGTGGTATCTTTGTCTTCCGCAAGCTACCAAGCTAAAATTTCAATGTTCTATTTTTGATTTTAGTCTTTTATTATTCCGAAGAATCGATCACTCCTTAAATTTCCACTCAACCGTTGCCGAACAGCCTGTATGTGCTTTGAAATCTTTCTAAATAGCTTTCTCGCTATTTATAAATAAATTCTGCAAATCTTTCTGTGGCCCGAAGCGTTAACGGAAGGAGTATCGGTTACGGTTACAGGAAAGGATACACTGAAAGGTAGAAATTGTCGCCGTGGTGGAGCGTAGCAACTCTGCTTGTTATCGGGAAGGTGCGAGTAGCCTCTTCCTCTTTAGCGCCAGCACCTGATTGCGCGGTAAACATAACCTCCGTGCGTTAGCTCGTGCCACGAGTTGTTAACACTTCCTTTTTCTTCTCCTTTATCCTTTCAGCGAGTTCCAGCCTGCAAAATACAATGAACTTTGGATCGAGATTTAATCGAAGAGAACAACTCTCCCCGATATGCATTTAAAAACAGAATGTCCATATATATGACTTTGTGCCAATATCAAATACCGGAAGTGATGCCATCTTAATATTCCAATTCGACCACGTTTCTATACAATATGTATCTATTTCTATAATAATTGTAATTATTGTTGGTAGTTTGGAGAGTTAAACTTCAATTACAACATCGTCTGATAATAGATTTCAGTGCTGTGAAGAATTTGATACAGAGGGTCGAATTCCGAGTATTTAGATCAATACCAGTGTCAATAAAAGATAAGTTTGAATAATTCATTTGGTCGATAACGGTTATCTGATATCATACGTTGTAAATGAATGTTGACAATTTCTACCATGCGTTTTAGGCGATGTTATATTCCTCAGCGAGAAAGGAGAGTCGATTCGTTTACCAATTTACATAACCGATCAACAGGGGAATCGAATAAGTCTGAGAATCAAGAAAGTTTTATAAGTGCGGGTTAAATCGGAAACGCTATATAGTATACCTTATATATACATAAATATATGTATGTATTTATACCGGAAGCGTGAACGGTCGGCAAGTTATGATCGTTGAACGAGCAACCGTAGCCATTAGCCATGCATCGGACAAAATTAACAAGTACCAACTAATTTCCAAATAAATCGGTCAGAGGGAAAAAAGACTGCCTTCCCGTTTTTCGGTAGGCAGGATGGTAGACTTCGGCTCTATTTGCTCAGTCGACATTCTCTCCTGTTGCGAGCCGCAACTGCTTAAACAGGCAAACATTTCGTAGAGCTGGAGCAATTTAGAGATATTTACATATATCTTCTTGGTATCTTTATTTTCTACCTGTTATCTAAAAGAAGTGTTCTCGTTTTACCTTGCCATAAATAATTATATGTACACGAAATTAATGAACATGGTAGTGTTAACGTTCGCCTAAAATTCTTGACAAGACAATTCTTTCGTGTATATTCTGTTTGTATGTACAAGGTACTGTCGACAAGCAAGTATAGCTTTGTCTCTGTGTAAGTATATCTGAATAAATTATAAAATGAAAATGGACTTTAATCGTTGGCGCTACGAACATTTTTCAGATGAAACTTGCGAGAACGAAAAATTTGATTTCGATAAGAAATAATCGAAAATATTTGAGAATTAATTTACTTTGATTTCCTTTATGGATCCTACATAAAAACAATACGACTATTATAATTAATACGCCATAGCGATGCCAACGGCTTAATAGTCACGATTGAATTATGCGACAATCTGTTCCTCTCTTGCCTTTGAAATTGTGCTAAAAAACCGCGTTATACGTTGCAACCGCGCAACGTCATAAACGAAGTTTATGGGAAACGCTAGCACGTTGCACAATATGTATAGCGTCCTTCGGAATGACTCAAGAAATCATGGGAAAGAACGCGATTTTCGTTTCCGTACTGTTTCACCGTGTTCTCAGAGGATCAATAAAAACATTCGTTTGTTAAAGTCGACGACAAATATCAGGTATCATCTTCGAGAGGTACCAACGATTACGCGTTATCGGTAGACGATGCGATAAGGCGATAACGAGTCGACACGGGCCGGTATTACCGAAAATCCCGAGGCATTGGTATTTTTTCTTCTCGGAAATCGTGGAACGTTGTTACAACCTAATTTTAGAAATGCTCGATAAATCTCTGATTTCTTGTAAATTATAATTCTGACAAAATTCCGCGTTTCTTCGTGTTGTTAATTGCTTCGGATGCAGTCGTTTACCGAGGGATTATACAATACCGGTCTTATTAGATAGCGAACAACGAAGCCGAATAATGCATGTATCTGATTTATTTCGTTTTATTGTTGACAAACTCGATTACTTGTCGCGTTATCTTTTCAACTACTAATAAATTTCAATCTTCCAGAGTACATTTCCGCCGCAGAAAGAAATCGTTTGGTCTTCGAGCTTCAGCGAATCGAGCCAATCGCATATACCCATTTTAGTATCAGCGTCGACATATCTTTCTCGGCTCGTACAATTAGATCGTCTACCAAATTTCTATAATTATGCTCTATCGTTATCTTGAACATAGCAATAAAAAACACTGCTGGCCTTCGCATAGAAAATATTATACGTTTGACTTTAAATGCCAAGTATTTTACAAGTCTCGAATTTCAGGCGCTGTGGGCATCGAAATTCAATTGTTATTAAAAAGCACTCTAATTCTTCTTCAAGAATCGCGAGGGCCTCCTACACCGAACTAAGTAGAACGACGGTGCTCGGGTCTATTTTTTGACTCGGCTCTTCCAAATCTCTCTAAATTTACTAAATTTTTAAACGTACTAAACTTACTAAATTTTCGTTGATTAAGCTAAAATTTTAATTGATTCCAAAAAAACTGATGTACAATGAAACATATACATTCGTAAAACTGTACAAATAAGAAGAATTTGAACTCGAGCTCCGTCTTTTCCAATACTTTTTCCCGTGACCTACCCGTGGGTTAACCCGGTGATTAAAAGAAAGAAATCGCTGTGGAAGTACCTACGGCGGCAAATTCTATACCTTGAATTTACATATGAAAACACCACGACGCGAAGAATTTCAACAGCGAGTGTACGATGCGGCGAGAACTCGCGAGGAAAAACATTTTCGTTTGTTCGTGAATTTCTTTCCTCGATTAGCAAGTCGGGCGTGCGATCTAGGCGATCGTTTGTCGCGTTATTTTTTTTACCGACATCGAAGAGGAAAATAAAAAATCGTGAATCGTCGATTGAAAATCACGGGTCTTTCGGAAAAGCTTACCTGTTTGCCGTTCCCCGTTATGGTACCGTAGCTCGAGAACACACCCGCTCGCGATCGACTTCCGGACGAAGTTGTGTGCATCCTGTCCGAGAAGAACCGACTTGCTGGCACGTCTCTGTCGCGACAGACCGACGAGATGTGCGGTGGAACCAACAGAAACGTGACGGCGAAAAGGAGAGAAAAAGGAACGGAGAGAAATACGAAAACCGTTCGACAACTTTACAGAACAAACGAACGAAGAGGTTCAAGAACGAGTGACGTGGACACCTCTCCGGGCCGTCTCATATACTCTACCTGCGCCGATCTGACGTCACGGCCGGGCTTCTTATCAGGAAGGAGCAATAACACCTGTAAGCTCGCACCTGTGTATCGGAGCTTAGCACCAATGGGAACGCCCTGCACTCGATTTTTCGTTTTACAAAGGAAGCTTTCACGGTAGCCGCCACCACCGCGCTTACGATACTCTGGAATCCGTCTAAAACGCAATGGCGATGCGGTCACTTCCGGAGAAGATCCTCATTTTGGAGAACCTCTCGTCTGTCTCTTTTCGTCCCTCGGACCCCAAAAGGTTTATTAAGAAATCGCTCGGACAGAGCTTTCAAATATTTTTTTCGGATGTCCATTTCGGTTCGCTTGAAACAGTTACGAAGAACCTTTGCTCCATTCAACAAAGTTCTGTTTTATACATTGTATAACAGGTGTCCAGAATAAAAGTTCTTCATAACTGACTGACCAGGAGAGAGAATTACTTATTGTAGGGAACTCCTTCTAGAGTGCTTACTGTACACGGAAGATTTTTTTTTCAGATAAACTTTTGTTATTGCTTCGATCGTAGACCGAGAACCACATCGGTATCGTGTTCAACCAACGGCATAATCAGAAGAGACGTATTTACCAACGTAAATCTTCTCTAAACTTTGGTTTACGTTTTGATTTTCAAGCAACAAACAACGGCACCTAGCGCCACGTCGTATCCAAATACACAAGTTTTGCGATCGCACCAAGGTCTGCATTTATTTTCTTTATTGTCTAAGATTCGCTCGTTTTGTCGATTAGACACTGCTACTATTCGTTAGTCCTGTCTTCTCTTATTTGCAGTTTTTCGAAGTTTTCGATGATCGCTACTTGGCAAAAGCGTTCCCTGTTCCAAGTTGGACATTAATCGATAAAGGCCATTGTCAACCACGACGAACATCGATCGTTGATCGAAAATACAATGAATCTCGTCGTTGATCCTACTAATTTCTGCTCCTGATTCTGTTCCCATCTTCCCGATGATCAGCGAATGTCGAGTTCGAGTTCTCAGAGTGTTGGGCAACAGGATGAATTTATGGTTGTAGGACTGTCGAGCGATATCAATAGCAAACGCAGTGGTTCAGGGTAAACACCGGTTACGTGAAACGGGGAAGGAGGCGGAATAACGAGCGACAGAAACGAAACATCGCCGCGCCGGTCGACGATGTCACGCGCGTTTGCGCGGAGTGTTGCACCTTATCTTGTGTCCCATTTACATCACCGTTGCTCGCTTTGTAGTTCTTACACAATTTCAATCGGAAGGAACAATAAGCAACGACTGGCTTGGTTGTTGTTCCCTGATGGGTCCGTTTATTTTGCAAATTACACGAGTTCGAAGCGTTCCGACCTGCGCGAGACGCCTCGCCGTATCCGATCGACTATTCTTTTTAATTGCCCGCTACTGTAGGAATTCGACGATGAAGTTATACCGTGATCGTGGAACGAGTGCCACCGGTGGGAGGCAGTCTCTCTCTAAAATACAAAAAGATCGTCGTTCAGCGTTCGCGACCCTTTTTCTCCATTTTTACCGTTCTTAATTACCTCCACGCAGCCTGGAACACTTTTCTGACTTGATCGAGCATTTCCTTATACCTAGCAAAGTCCGACGTTTTATCCTGCTGTACCGTGTCCAATCTCGCCTTCAAGGCGAGACATTCTTCTTGTAACAGCTCCATTCTACCCAACGAATCAAAAATTATACTCGTAAGCATTCGAACGTACATTTTATCCACGTCGATTTTCTCAAAGTTTCTCACTTGAGCCGCATTTCCTCCGTGTTGATAAACTCGTCGTTGGTTTTCAAAGATCTAGACAAAAGTCTCGATCTGTACCCGGTATCGATCCTTACGAGTCCGGCCCTTTCGGTCTCCAATCTTCGAAGTTTTAACTCTAATTTTGCCGACTTGTGTCTCTCGTCGCGCAACGAATTCTAAAAGATCGATAGAACTAATTTAACATAAATATCTATACATATACATACGTACTACGTGTACCGCTCAATTGTGAAACTTTTTCTCGTTCTTACAGAAAGCATTTCAGCGTCGGCTCTCTCCTTATCCAGTCGTCTATTTAACACAGCAACTAGTTCCAACAATCTTTCCCTTTCGGATTCGGCTGCAAGAGCGAGCGTTACATACTCGTTCGGATCGCTGGAGCTTCTGGAACTCTGCGGCGGACTATGATTCAGGCTGTGGAAGTAGATCTCCGATTGAACACCTTCCGAGCATCTCCTCTGAGCTTTGAGCGACCCACTAGGAACGATTCCATCCCTAGAATCGATTACGATTTGATCGAAAACTGTTTTGTAAAGATGCCATCGATTTCTGGTGTCGAAGACGACAGAACACCTGAGCTTATCGATCTCGATCTCCCGTTCTTCCAATTTCCTTCTTAGCCGTTCGATCCGTAGCTGCGCGGACTGTAGATCGTTCCGTAAATTCACGCACTCACGGTCGATCTTCTCTTCCTTGATCTTCATATCCGTCTCCCTCTCCTGTTGTCTCGCTTCCATCGTCTTCAACCGTTCCTGCGATCGTTCGAGGTAGATTTTATTTCACCGGTATAAAAAATCAAGATAAAGGCAAAATTCGATCGTGTTCCTACGCCAAGAGTCTCGATCAGCTGGTCATCGTGGGATCTCTTCTCGTTTAGGACCGCGATGCTTCCTTTCGCCGCGTTCAATTCGTGTTCCAACACCTTTATCCTCGCCTTCGAAGCCTCCAGCTTCCTCTTGTAACCCTCGATCGCGATCTCCGATTGGCGAAGCTGCTTCGCCGAGTTCTCGATTTGCTGGCGACGTTCTTTCTCGATGGTTCGAAAACTAGCCAGACATTTTCGGTCCATGGACGCTGAGGAGAATCGTTGATCGTTGTTAAATCGGTTCTCGTTCAGTCTAGTCTCTGCAGATTCAATACCGGTCGACGTCTTCTGACAATGAACTCCCTCGTAATCCGATAACTTCGACTGCAATTCCGCCACTTTCTGCTGCAGCAATTGAATTTGTTCGGCCCTCCCTCGCCATCCTCCAGGTTGGTTCGATAGATTACTTAGACTCGCGTACTCGCCCACTTCGCTGCATACTAACTATGTTGTTTGAGTTACTTATCAATCAAGTGTATCGATATCGCTGTTCCTCAAAAAGCCGAAGCCACTTTATTCGAATGTATTTCAAACACTCCAGACCGCTGACGCGACGACGCTCGATACAGGATGAGTCCGCTAACGTGACGACTTGTGAAATTATTTACCGAAACGATCCTATGGAAAACCATTAGTTCTGACAATTTCGAGCTGCCTTTGCCGAATTATTACTATTACATCTCGGTCAACAAAATCTGACTGTGCGGATTAAGACAACCTGTCTGCAATCATATTTTCCGAGCAAAAGGCGGTTATTTTGGTGCCAAACGTGTTTCGAACAGAATTTAGTCCCTATTTGGTCTGAATCTGCAGACCAAAACCTGTTGCCAAATAACGGCGATAACGCAGAAACAAAGTTTGGTGTCAAATGAAGAGCAGATCCTGCACTCGTTATAGAGAACAGGTGTCGGTCGCACTAATCTTGTTCTAATAAGAGTAAATATTAAGCAAAATCGGAGCAAACATTATTGCTGTAGGGAAAAAATCGAATTTTATTTAAATTTCTAAATTATATATTTCATATATTTTCAATAATTTAAGTATTTATAAACCTTAAAATAATGACGATAACAAAAGCAAGGTTAGGTTCGTTCTTAGCGCGACCGACCCGTCCTCTATAACGAGTGCAGGATCTGCTCTCAATTCGGCCCCAAACTTTGGTGTCAAATACCGACTCTAATGCGAAAACAGATGGGTCCGCATTTGGCATCAAAGTTGATGTCAAATTCATACCAAATCAAGAGCAGATTGCTTACTCGAATCATAGAGTCTTCTTTATACCATGCAACTTTAGCTTGAGACATTTTCTCGTACGATTTATAATTTACAAGAAGGTTTAGTCGTCGGATTAGAAGACTCGTCCTGTATATATATATATATATATTTACATATATTGTAAATGCACCTTGTTTAATTTGTTAATTTCTAATTTCAGACTGGCGCAGGTGTTTTTCGACTCGTATAGTTTCGTTTGCGTTTGCTGCAGTTTTTCGTTCAGCTGCCGAATTCGATCCTCACTTTCTTTCGGTCGGTCGTTCTCGGTACCTTAGTCAATACTATCCTGGATCTCGATCATCACATTCCAAACGATGGAATAAATTGCGATACCCTTTCGGAAAGGACTTGTACTCGATTCTCTCTGTTTACAAGTTGACCCTAACAATATGTACGCTTAATATAACTCACTCTCCTGAGAGGAGTCTGTTTTCGAACGCTTCTGGTTGCTCCTCTCGTTCTCCAACTCGGCCTCTTTGTTGCTCAGGTTAGTTTCGACGATTTTACATTTCGATTTCAAAACTTCTATCTCGGCAGCCTGTTCTCTGCATCTTTTGCTGAGCTCGATTATTTTGGCGGTGGCCATTTCGCTCGGTTTCCCAAATATCGACGCCGATGCCGTCGCTTCCGGTTGCTTCTTTCGAAACTTCTCCTCAGACTCCTCGAGAGCTCGACGAAGACAACCATTCTCAGCAGTTAGATCCTACAACATCGCGATAATTTCGAGTCTTATTTTATGTCTTTCGTCGAATGATCGGCGAATTTTCGTTACAATTTAATCGTATCCGCTTGCTATTCATTTTACCTGAATCCGATTCCGTAAAAACAAATTCAGTTCCTTTGGGAAGACAATGTTATCCGGCAGCTTTTCCTAAAACACAGAGTTCCTACTTTTCTGAAGAAAAGACGCGTATCATTAACAATTTTGTACTTCTAAAAACTCATCCGTCCACGAAACTGTCGCTTCGAAGTCTAAAGATTGACCCGTTTCACTTTGATTTTTCGTACGCGTGATTTCCCATTTGGACATTTTTCACGATATGTATATCGAGCCGCCCAGTTAACCTTCTCCTGCTACAGTCATGTCACAATAATCTATTTATACTTTTAACCTTCTTGAAGATGTGTCAATAAATGCTACACACAGAACCATTAATGTGTACGTACACAGTTGTATTTTTTGTTTAGTTCTATAAACGTGGTACACATACGAATCAGGTTAAAATTTTGTAAAATTAATTATACATCTGTTAATAGATAGTTGTTTTATCTATATCGATCGGAACATAATTTTCACAGTATACTGTTTAGAATAAAAAAAGAAAACTTAATACTAGATGTAAGAGGGGGAGTAGTAAGGAGGATGTCATTTAATGATTCTTTTGCGATTCGTCCTATCCGTCACATTAGATAATTACGTCTTCGTCTTCTGAGCGTTTGGCTTCCCTCCTTTCCAGCCGGCGTTCTTTCGAAAATTTGTCTTCTGTCCACCGCCTAATTTTCCCGCTTTTTGAAGAGCTTGCAACTTCTGATTTTTAGCAACTGTTTCCTTCTTGTTACTTCCGGAGTATTGCACGTTTATTCTTCGACCGTTGACGAACGAGTTGTTCAAGGAAATCGCCTTTTCGTAGTCCGTGTGATTACCTAATTCGACGTATGCGAATCCTCTTGGCGCATTTTCTTTAGTTTTCGGTAGTCTGATGTCGACTATTTCACTGACTTTTGTTAAGAAGTGCTTCTTAATTTCTTCGGGTGTAACGCTGAAAAATAAACAAGCAAGTTATACACGATTTATAAAGAAATCTGAATTTCACATTAATCAATAGTCAATATTCTTACTTGAAAGGCAGGTTTCCTACAAAGAGAACGTATCTCTTCTTTTTTCCTCCTTCTTCCATAGTCTGTTTAGGTCCACTCTGAACATCCTTTGTTTTTATTTCTTCTGTTTCCTCTTCTTCGTCATCTTCCTCCTCGTCGTCATCGTCATCATCATCATCCTCGTCCTCATCTTCGTCATCTTCCTCGTCGTCATCTTCATCGTCATTCTCCTCTTCCTCTACATCGCTACCATCTTCATCTTCGCCCGAAACAGCCTCTACATCGGTATCTTCTTCCTCGTCATCATCCTCCTCGTCATCGTCTGGCTGTTTCTTTTGCTTCACAAGAAGCAAATTCCCTTGTTTAACATCTTTTTTCTTACCATCTTTGGGTGACTTGGCTTCAACCTTATCAGGTACTTTCTTTTTTTGTTCTACAGCATTTTGAACTTGTTTCTTGTTTGCAGTGGCTACTTGTTTCTCTTTCTTTCCTTGCCCTGCTTGTTTTTTAACAGGCTGTGGCTTAGGCTTATACGTACCCTCCTTCACGTGTAATAATTTTTTCAGGGAGGCTAATTTCCTCTTAGCAGACTTTGAAAGGTCTCCTCTATTTGCAATCTCTTCAACCTTCTTTTTAATGTCTTCGACAGATATGTCAGCCTTTACTCCTTTTCCTGCTCTTAACTGTTTACGCTTCTCCCGATAGGCCACCCTTGTTTGATTGACCGCATCCTTTTCCTTGTTTTTCTTCTCGCCACCTTTATCATTGAATATTTGTCTTTATAATTTTATCAAAAAAAAACTATAAATAATTTTTACAAAAATTCATATTCCCTTACCTGGCGTCTGTTCGACCTTTACTTGTGGCAATACTTCTTTTTTAACTTCTTTATTCGCATGTCCATTCTGTGCAGTCCCATTCGTTGATTTTTTCTTTTTCAAAACAAATTCTTCTTTAACTTTTTTGACTGGCTCGCTTTCACTTGCAGCGCGTTTCTTGGCATTGTGAACCATGATTGGTTTACAAATTACAAATGGTAATCTGTACAAAATAATAAAAGTTATAAATTCCAGTCTGAAATATATGATAGACTAAAGATCATTTTACTTGTAACACGCATAAACTACCACGTTTTTTATTCCAAATCGGTATTAAAAGTAGCTTTCTAAAATTGTATTTTTTACACGTGCGTTTTATATGCTATATTTTCGAAACAGAGATTACGTTAGATTATACGTTAATTGTTTCCATAATATAAACCGGCACAATAAAAAAAATTGGATAGCCACATGTAGCACGGTAAGGTGAACCATACAAATAAATCGATTATATGAATTTTATTATTAATTTAAGCTAAATCTAATATAACTTACCAGATTATTAGTTGAATCACTAATCGTTGTTCGATTAGAAACACTTTAAACAGCGAAAAAAGGTGTTAATTCTCCGATTTACAGGAGAAACTGGACAACCACTCTAAACGTGGTCTAGTATCGAGCGTTCCAGGTTAAGTTTAACACGCGTGCCTCGTGTTTCTGCGTGAGGCGTGCAGTTCCGAGTTCCGACATGAGTTTCCCTAATGGCGCATGCGTACGAAACTTAATGACCACTTTTCATCACACTTTAACATATACTCTTTAAACTATATGTATGTTTCAAGCAAAACGATTAAATAAAGTAGCGTACCTTATTAATAATTAAAATAGGTAACAAATTATCGCAGATTATCTACTTAATATTACAAAATCTCATAACTACATACATAAATGATTTCTGGAGTACAACGTCATTTCCGCTACAGCACCGTTGATAACTTTCGTCAAATTATAGTACAAAAATGACTTCCTCATGAATATTTTAATATACCGATCAAAATAAGAATAATATATCTACATTTTATAATATTCAATTTGTTATTATATAATTGTGTTGATATCGGGAAATATAGTTGTTTAAAACTTTAATGGGCATACAGTTTTACAAATAAATAAATTGTAACTATTACATATGTTTATTAGGCAGTCGGTTTTACAAATGTCAATACCTTAGTTAAATTAATTCATTTTTATATAATCAAACTTAATGGTTTTGTAAAAATATATTCTATTCTTCGAGGAATGTTGCAAATAATTGTATTCGAATTAAATATAATAAAAAAATGTAGTGCATTCGATAATTAACAATGCGTTTTATGAATATCATTTTATGGTGGAATAGTAACATATACGGAAGACGTTTTATGTTTTTTGATTAGTTGCGCTGTATGTAAAATACTACTAATTGTTGTAAATGTAGTCTGTGTCAACAATTTTTTTTTGTAAACATATATGTATTTAATTTGAAATAGTATATGTCGTGATACATTTAACTAAACATTTACATTGTCCCGATTATAAGCGCTATAAAAATTTCGAACTATAGTTTTAGTGTTACGTATTACGATTTATTTACAAATACGAACATTTTTATTGTATTAATATTTTTATTCCTGTACTAAAAAGTATAGTAAAAGTAACTTTAAAACTATATTTACTACAAATTCAGTCACGCAATACATATATACATATATATATACATATATATATATATATATATATATATATAAATTTATTACTATGTATATCATGGATATTTTTCTTGTCTAAAATAATTCTACAGACAATTCAATTCAATTCATTATTTACTTTTTAGCATATTCAAATTTTACAATTAAATCGAAATAAAAAAAAGTGCGCATGTAGATACAATTAAGTAAAAAATGTTAAAGCTGGTGCGCTTATGTAATCAATTCTTAAATACGATTCTTTACAATATCGAAAGAAATGTTTTTCATCTCGCTATGTAAAAAAGGGTGTGCTCAAATAATTCATAGTTGTTCGTTTAGTTTGCGATATTATGTGTAAAACTTTATAAATAAACGGTTTGTACAGGAAAATATATTAGTTATTTATGGTCACCTACGATGTTAAACATTCATATGGTTAATTTAAGTAATGATTCTTTATGATATCAAATTAAGAAATACTTTTATGGATAACAAACAAATAATTCAATTCTATAGAAGCATGTTAATAAAAAAGATTCCAAATTTTTTCCAACAGAAACACCAAGTATCTGTCTTTATTCGGACGCAATTATTAATCGAGAACACAAAAATTGTTATTGTAGAATATCTATTCATTGTTGTAGTAACTATTGATCTAAGGTTCTAAAAAGTAATACCTGAGGTACAGTAATTTTAACGTTTCAAAATCTTCGGTTCTACACGAAATTAAGATTTTCCCTGTTGTGTTTGAAAATAGCTCATATTTTAATTAACTATGAGTTTTCAATAGAAACTAGCATTTCCGTCTCATTTTCTCTCTCACTCTCACTCGGTTTCTTTCTTTCTTTCTCTCTCTTTCTCTTTGTATGAAATTTTACAATTCCTTTTGAATAAATTGTTAATTAGTTCACCATATAATGTCATGCCATTATTCTCATTTATCAAAATGAATTGACATTACAAACTGCTAAATATTATGTGCTTTCTCTTTCCAGATGTTAAATATTTACATACAATCACACAGTATGTCTAGTCAGCTTTACGTGGCTTACGTTTGCGAAAACTCATCGGGCTACTCGGCTCGTTTTTCGAATCTTTCTCCACGTCTTTCTCTTTCTCTTCGGCGTCCGATCCTTCCCCTTCGGATTCTTCGTCTACCAGATCATCTTTCACATTTTCAACTATTTCTTCGTCTTGTATAGTTTTCTCCTGCATAAATCCACCCGAACCATCTTTCTGCTTTTTTCTGCTTTGAAGCGTTGCAGGTTTTGGTGGATATATCAAGTCGATCAGGCAAACAATTACCTGAATGCCATGAAATACAGTGTTTATTCGGTTCCCAATTCTAGAATTAGAAAGAACTTACCAATCCTAATATAGCGCCTAAAACAATAGTTACAACAGCAAAGATTAAATAACTTCCCCATGTAGGTAGTCCAAAGTCTTCCATCAGCTTGTTATGTACTCCCTGAAAGAATATACATGTTTTTCTAGAATTTGTTAATTGCATCGCGAATTATCTAACAATTACATAATACAATTATTATTTACCCTTAACACTTGTGACATTTTAAAGAATTGACTAATGACAGACATTTGAATAGAAGTTGGACTCTTCCAACCAAGAATCGGCTCAATTTTTTCCCATGTTTTTTCAGATACGAATTCAATTAATGAATCCTTATCTCTAGGACTCTTGTATTGTCTGAATACTCCATCCTTTACACTGGAAGAAATAGTTCGATTATTTATTAATTTATTATTTCTTTGTCTATAAATATCAAATTCCAAATTAAATTATAACGCATAGAGTACAGATCTATATATACACTTGAGGCACATGCAAATTACTTTACCACAATTGTTTCAGTTTTCATAAAGTTAAATACAAAAATGAAAATTTATGTAAAGATCCATGATCGATTAATAATAATAATAAGAAAAGAAATAGTACTTACTGATATATCGTTGGTAAAGCAGTTACCATAAATCTTCCGCTAAGACCCGGGGAATCTGTAATGTCTACTTTTCCAACATTAATATTCAACCTTCTTTTTTGCGATGCAAGATATTCCCACACAGGTTGTAGTGCTTCGCAAGCAGGACACCATGGTGCATAGCTAAATTAAAGAAATAGCCAAATTACAACAGATGAATGAAATAATTCGTCCTTCTTCTTTGTATATACAATTTTCATTTAAATGGAATTCATTTATTCCCATTTTGATTTAATTTTGTTTCATGTAGTATGAGTTATTATCGAAGCTATTGAAATCATGTATTCTTCTCCTTTTTCTCAGCATGATTTTTGACACGCCATCAAATTTGACGACATAGATTCAATACAACTCACAATTCCACCATCCATTCCCCGGTCAGCATACGATCCCAATTCTCCTCGGTAAGCTGTTCCGCGAATGTGTTTTTCCATGATTCAACAGAACCGGCGTATATGAAGCTCAAATACAAGAAACAACACGAGACTTGGAGAATAAACCTTAATTTCGTGTTCAACATTTTCGTTCTAACTAATAGTCACCGTCACCGGTATCTCTACACGCTACCGGTCGCTGAAAGAAGCACAAACCCAGGCAACAATAGTTGCCAATCAGGGTGTGTAATGTCTCTTTCACAACGTCAAGAAACGCCTTAAAACATTAATACCCTAGCTAACCCTAGCAACTACAGTAAAATCACGCCCAGGTTTTTATTTTATTTGTATGTTTTATTCATTTCAGACTTTTATTCACCATTTACAAAACCAGCACGAGCTCATATTTTGGAATATTAATGTTTGTTCATGAAAAAAAGATTTTTCCTAAAGCTGTTTAATATCGCTGTTCGTTATGAACGAACCATAATTGTTTGGTTTTTTATATAGATATATTCATACACATGCATGCGTTGTATAGATTTCAGTGAACAAATCATTCTTTGTTGCTCGTAATCAGAGTTCAATAAACACTCACTAAGTATGTAAATAAACAATAAACATTATTAAAATTGTAATTGTATCTGAAAAATTCAAATCTGTTAAAATAAGAAAATAATAATAAATTCAAATTTGTTAGAATATTATGATACGATATGTTTAACGGTGCGTGAAAAAGTCTGCCTTCTAATATTGTATGTTTCGTATTTTTTTTACTGAATTGTTTTCTATCGAAATCTTTAGCCGATATGTATTTTTTATATATCAAAAATGTAATGATGTGTACGTCCATTTTATTATAACAAAATGTATTATTGTTACAGGTCTAATTTAACTATTGCTTATAATAATATTATAAGTTGAAAAATATGTCTACTGTCTATCCAACTTTGCCAAAGTTGGCTGTGCGAGATGGATTTGATGAAGAAGATTTAACAGACATAGATGACGAAGTATTCATCAGAGATGGAAAAAATGGTGGCCTAAAATTAGATGACGATGGTGGAGTTAAAAGACCTTTAATGGCATCTCGTAGAAGATGTAAAAAGTCATATAGTTTTGAGACATTTTCTACCAGAACTTGTTATGTACCCCTTTGCTTTGGACTTATAGCTTTGATAATACTATTGAGCATAATCCCATTATGTATATACATCATAAATATTATTCCTGTGCCAATGCCAATTTTAAAAAATTGGTTGTCTCACGATTACAAAGATAATTGGTTGTCTCATGATTACAAAGAGATATTAAATGAATCTAATATAGTTCCTTGTACATCGCTTACAACAAAAATTCTATGGACTAAATCATTGCCAAAGCTAACTCCTGAATCGCCGTTAAGAAGCATCGATATCAATAAAGATGGAGTGGAGGATATCATTGTTGGATTTAGTACAGGTCTTTAATTATGTAGAAATAATCAGATCTATTTAATATGCTGACTACCATTAACGTTCTGTCACTAGCGCTCAATTTCTGTGTACTGTTATCAAGAATATCAAGGCAGACAGAGCCGAAAAGTTACCCCACTCTTTGCAAATTAAAAACAATGTACTCTACAGAGCGTGAGTTCGCGCGGAAGTGATGGAAGGTTAACAATTCATGTCCATTTCAATTTCACAGTGCCTTTCATTTTTTCTATATTTACTTTTTGACTTACAGAATTTAATTTTGCGCCATTATGTTTTGTTTGATCTTCGGTTAATGAGGTAAACCTTTTTCTAACAAGAGTTTCACAATAATAGAAACATTTAATTAATTAACGTTATTCTTCCTTTAAAAATAGGTTTGGATACGATCGATGTACCAGAATATGTTTGTATGGTCCACTTTAATGGACAAATCCCATGTTTCGGCGGAGTTCTAGCTCTGGATGGTAAAACAGGGGATACGCTTTGGATCCATTGGATGGCTCACTCTATTTATTCGGTTGATTGTGGTCTGGATTTAACAAACGACACAATCAAAGATTGTATTATATGTGGACATGGTGGAATACTTCATGCAATCCGTGGACACGACGGATCTACCATATGGGAAGCACCAATCGAGGAACGATCAACTTCCGACGATTGGAGACTGGCCGATATTTACGATGCTAGATTCATTGCGGATATCGATGGGGATGAAATCGGAGATGTTATTGCATCGCACACTATACAGTCGAAAAAATTAAGTGAAATCCTCATAATATCAGGAGTAAATGGAAACATTATACATGTTTCGGTTTTGCCAAGCACAGAACAATTGCTCTTAGCACCCCAAAAGTTAGTTCATCCGGATGGGGAAAGTATTTTTGTTTTTACAACTACTAGCAGACAACAACCAGGGGGACTGTATGTAGTTCCACAAGTGAATTTAATGTATGGTGACTTAGTAAGTTATTGATATTTATTGCATTCGTCTGTTAAATGCATAAAAAATAATCGTACAACAAGAATTTCCTGTATTTTTTGTAGAAATTGAGGAGACTACATCACAATGCAGATAAAGGTTCTCCTTTACCTCCAATTTTGGTGGACATTACCTTAGATGGAGTTGAAGACATTGTTACAGCTCTATCTAATTCTACGATAGTAGTTTATAATGGGTTAACATTTAAACCTATTTGGGACTATACAATTCCTAATTCTAAAGTAATAAGCATTCCTATTCCTGGTTATTACAATGATGATAATATTCCAGATTTTATGGTGAAATATCAAATAGGTTCAGATTCTTTTACATATAATTACACCGTCACAACGATCATAGATGGAAAAACTGGCATGCCTCTGCTTGAGAAACCGATAAAGGGTCTTTTAAGCAAAGAAATGTCCGGTTTGTCTGTTACCGTCGAAGATTTCGGAAATGATTGGTTTTTATATTGGTCCGTTGAATGTTTAAATTACGAGGCGGATAAAGAAAAGTATCAATCTTTAAAAAACGCAAAACTTGCATTTGAATCTTACAGAGAAGTTTGTAAACTACGATTTAATTCTACTTTGACTACAAACTTGTATGCTTTGAGTCAGCATGTTGGACCACCTGGTATATCGTTGTATTTTTCTGAATACTTAAATCCTAGAACAGATACGTATACTAAAAATGCGGCATTTGTGTCCGAAAGATCATCCAAAAAATATGAAAACCAAAACGAAAAAATCGAAACTAATATTATGAACACTGAACTGGAAAATCCAGGCAATTTAAACAATGATTATATCTGGAAAAATGAAAACCGTTGGACACAAAAGAATGTACAAGTCAAAGACTATGATGGCTCGTACGATGGAGAAAATAATATTAACGTGGGTGGGGAGGAGTCCATTGATTATTCTCAAGGAGACCAAGTACGAGAACAAAGAAGTAGTATCGACAGCAAATCCATCAATAATTTTGTTAGAAATATAAACGATTTTGTAAAAAATACAATTAGTAATGAAACAGGTTTTATTAACGGAAGAAATAGATCCGAACAATTTAACGACTATGCTACAAATCATGATATGAAAACTTTACTTTTAAGTAAACGAATTGTACATTTTGGGGCAGGCAATAAAAGTAGTACAAATGCATCAATGGAATGGAGTTCTGTGGTAAAATATGTCTCTCTATCTTATTACTTCATTTTTTAAAGTATTCTTAACTAAATAATAATATTACTATGTTTCAGGAGGAAGATGCTTCCATAGAAAAAGTTTTTAAACGTGAATCACTGAGGAATCAAAATAAAGGAAAAATTTCCAAAGGAATTTCTTCGTATTTGCAAAGAATAAAACGGGAGGCAGATATTAGCAGTAATGGAATGTATTGGATGTACGGTATAGAAAAACAACCACCAACCGGGATACTGTTGCCCTCTCTTTCAGTATCGAAAGACACGATTCCTGTAGACCTGGTATTTTCTACATTTTCGTTACCGTCTTCCGATACATCGAAAATGCTAATTCAAGAAGATCTAGACTGTATTAATAGAAAAAAAATACTTTCAACGCAAAAACTCCATTATAAGCACGAGGATGACTTTGTTAAGGAATGTTTAGCTGAACGCGGTATCAATTATAAAATGTACCAGGAAGCAACTGATCGAGAGAATTTTAAAATTTCTTTTGGAAAAATGATAATCTATAGAATGAAACTCGAATGTACATGTCCAGAGGATATGTTACCCCACGAAAGCTGCAAAAACATTTCTTCGCACCAGAGTTGGTCAGAATACTTGGGTTCCCACGGGAATGGATATTTTAAAACCCTTCATAAAACAATTTCTTAGATAACCGTTACTCGTGTATGAATTAATATTCTCAATAAATACAATTCATTTAATAGTCAAACGAGTGCAACCAGAAATTAAACGAAAATATAGATGTTTAAATAACAGTATTATTGTTACTCTTATATTGTAAATATAGTAGAATGTCTATTTACAAAATATTTTTTATCGGTACATTGAGAAAAACAATGTTTATGCCTAATAACGTGACTTTCTCATTACAAGATAATGTTACATTCTGTGGTATCGATAGTCATCATAAGAATGTTTATTAATTCATTTATTATATCAGCTATGCCAGCTGTGTATTTTTATATTTAGAAGAATATATATAACATATTTAAAATACTTGTAATGAATGAAAGTAAATTATTAATTACTGTTGCATGTAAAATATTTATGGAATATAAAATACATATTAGAAGTACCATAATCTTATTGAAATTTATTGCTACCTTATACATTAATTACAACAGAACATATATATATGCATTATAACTGTAAGAACGCTGAAGTTAGTGTTTGATCAATATTTCTATAATGTCCTAACTATTAGTGAGTATGTACATTCTTTTAAAAAAAAAATGTTAATTGCATTCTTATATTCTTGATAGCAATTATTCAATTATATGAAGATATTAATTATTAATTTTGAGTAACTATGGCCCATAAAGAAGTAGTAAGCCGTAAGTTATAAAATTCACATTAAACGTTGTATAGTCAGTAAAGTGGTTCTAATACAGAGGCATATACAGAGACTACTTGCATGGCGCACAACAAAAAAGCAAGATATAAAATGTCCAGCGTACAAGCTGCTTGTACAATTGTGAGTACTATTCTATTATTACAAAATGTGTATGTTTAAACGATATAATGTTACAGACTACGTGCGAAAATGTCAACATCAGAAGTTCTTCAAAATACATGAAAAAATATAATAAAAAAAAGGATGATTGGATTTTAGACTGCAAGTAAGTTACCATAAAAAGTGAATTTGAATTGATCTTTATACTGGTAGAGTATTTCGAATAATTAAAATGCTTGTAGGATAATGACTGGACATACTAAGGCAGAAGAAATTATGTGCTCTTATAACTATAAATATTTTCGACGACCAATTATACCATTTTTAGTACCAAAAATGCAAAATATAGAGATTCCAAAACGCTTTAATCATGAGATCCTCAATGATGTAGTAAGAAATGCACAGAAACAATGTTATGTATTTTCATCAAAGTCAAAACCACACAGAAATATAGGAATCCAAACAGATTATAGGGATAGCGATACGCAAACTCTTCCATGGGAACCTCCATATAGGATTAAAGAAGGTACATAATATTATCATTTTACCAACTGGAATTTTCATTTTTCAATCTTTAATGTTTAGTGTACCATTATGTCAACTCACTGGTATGTAAGGTGTTACATATAATCTATATTTTAATGTACTCTCAATCAAACATTAACGTTTCAGGACATGATCCTGAAATATTGACGATAGCTCATTTAACTTGGAATCAAGGATTACCACCTGGAGCCCACGAGCTGGAAGTTATCAATAGAATGAGGATGAAGAAAAAATGGGAAGAAGTTCTTCCCCCTATGGATACAGCAGCCAATATAAAACTACGAACAGCTATTCTAACAGCAATTGAAGTAGATGAGTGGGCATTTAGAGAAGCAGTAAATATTTTATTGAAAAAATATAATGGCGTTTGTACATTAACTTTAAAAATACAAGATTTGGTAAAAATGACATTTGTAACTTAGGAGATTCAGGCGATAATGGATTATAGACTTGAATTGATGGATGAAATGACAAAATCTCGCGAAGCTGAGAAAGAACAAAAAGCAGAAAGTCGTTTTCATCGATTACAAGATATTTTATCTAAACGTAGAGATGAACAGATACACTCTATTCGACATAATCTTAGAAGGGAGTTGAGAAAACTTCAGAAGAAGCATTTTCAAAAATCATGGTCCACTGAACGTGACATTATTAAGGAACATGCTGACCCATCGTCTGAGATGTATGCACCACAAATGCGTTATGGTGAACATCCACAAAGAAGACACGAAGTGATACAAAAGAAGTTACTTAAGGATACCATTGATGAAGGTAAATTTGGAATAAAGTTTGGATGGTTTATATTTTATTCACTTATATTAATTGATGTAGATGTAGAAAAAATGAATGTATTGCCAAATTGGTTGCCAACGCTTGAAGAATTGAAGGTAATTAGACCAAAGCCCAAGCCATTCGACCTATGTATCAGAGAAACAAGATGGTCAGAAGAAAAGTTGAGACAATTGTACAATGACTTGAAGGCAATAAGACTGAAAGTAGAGCACACGGAGACACCGACTTTATTGAAGCGCAAGTATAAATCACCGTCTTTGCCTCCTACACCTTATAAGACGCATAAAGAAGATGTACAAGACATGCACTTGCATCAATTGTCCACTCTTATTCAGAAAATAGTTAAAGGAAGAGCAATCCAATGCATGGTAATTATTAGTTTCGATTGTGATTCAACTTTTGTACATAAACATATTTTGTTTCTATGTACAGATGTTTGAGGGTCGCAATAGATGCAGAGAATTGATCGAAGAGTTGCGGTCGTCTCATGGACTAGAGGAGGAAAGTAAAAAACAACGACAAAATGAAAAACAGCATGTGATAGAATTATTACGCTTACGAAATGAGAAATCCCTACAAGAGGATCGTTTATGTGAAATTCTAGATTCATTAGAAGGAATGTCTCTTTCAGCAATGTTAAATTTCCTCAGCAAAGTACAGTTTAAAATCGATTCTATATATTAATGATTTTGCATACTATTTTTTATTCGAATATTCTTCGTTTTAAGGAGCTATTAAGATTGGAAGATGAACGTCGAATACACGCTTTCGCATTATTAGCTGAAAGAGAGAGAGCTATGAGAGAAGCTGCGGAAGCTGGAAGACGCCAATTAGAACGTAATCGACGCAGAGAATTCGATGAAATGTTTCGACAAATTATAAAAGTTCATCAAGATTCCGTGGAAATTTATTTAGAGGATGTTATTAAAGAAGGCATCGATTGGGTGTCAGATGAGGCAGCTAAGCAATATATTAACAGCCTGTGCGACAAAGTAGACAGTGTCGCGAAGCATGTGCATGACAAGTACTGCTTAAAAGGATCAAAAGTGTGCAATTATTATTGATTAATTTCTACTAAATATGTTTTAGTGCGTCAAAAGTAGCAGAAGAAGAACTGGTTGCAAATATGATTTATAACTTCGTGTTACCGGAAGTGGAAAAGCATACTGTACGAAAAAATATAAGAATGCAACAACAAAGCTATTTGCAACATGCGCATGCAACCATTTACAGCGAGATAGTTCGTTTACCACCTGTTAACAGTAAAGATTTATCTAGTGATATATCGGATACAATACACGATGAGATCTCGAAGGAATTGTGTGTCAAAACGAGTTCAATCGAACTGTCGAATACGGACAATCTTGTAATGAATACTTATTGTTTCAAATATTTATTTAGAACTACATGCAGTTAATATTATACGGATCTTTTTAGCTTAAAATATCTACAATCAATTCCGCTGCAGACATACAATGAGAATCTTCAAATATACAATTATTTGGGAAGATGTCGAATCAAGTTTGAAAATCATTCCAGTATATATTGATAATACATGAATAGTTTTATTACAAATAGTGATGAAACCAAAAATGGTAATCAAATATAAAGGTTTGTATTTAAATTAGAATATATATTTATTGTTACATCAACTGAAACTTGAGAATTGTATGTAACTGTATATTTTTAAAATATTGAACTTGAATTTTGAAACCGCTATACTTTATAAAATTAATTTCTTAAAAATGTATACTTGAAAGTATAAATATCGCTAATAATTAATGGTAATAACTTTACCAAAACCTTATATAATATTTTTATCAATCATAAAACAATTTTTATGCAAATGGAAGAATTATCACGCATAAAATAAATAAAAAACAAATTAAATACTGTCCACTGCTGAAAAGAAGTCTCGCGGAACGGCACAGGGGTAAAAGGTGATCATGCCTGTTTATAGTCTTATTTATTGATGATGTTAGTTTGGCCAACAGCAAAATTATGTGTGCCTAACAATTATTCAAATCCGCATTCCTTCTAAGCGACTTCTTTCCAGCCATGCAGAGCACACATTATCAGTTTCTATTTCTGTTGAGATCTCGATTAGCTTGAATTTTCAATGAATATCCATCTACAAATTGCCTGTTTAAAATAATACATAAATTACATTACTGTATATTATTATAATTTTAAATACACTTTGTAAATGAATTGTAAGTTTTACACAATAGTTTAATACCACAGTCCATTACATGTATTCACATATTCGTGTTTAAGAATATACTTGCTTAAAAATGAAAACGATTAGCTACAGCATATTTTACCTTTCTTAAATGTTTTAGCTATAAATATATATAAATATTTTCTGAACATAAAGTATTTTTTAGTCTGGTTATTGCTATTGGCATGTAGTCTTTCAAGGAACTGAATACACCCGCAGATAAGGAAGTATTTAATAAAGGGACATAGATATTGCTTTGAAACAGGTACCTACCAGAGTAAGTGATTACACGCATCACTGGTATATTTGTATTTTTCATTTTTCTTGTTGTAACTAAATGAATATAAGCATTCTATTTTCTACATATTTAAATAAATATACCATGGAAAATCGATTTTAAAGTAATTCCACACGCAAAAGTGAGTTTTTGAGGAAAACGAGTTTAAAGATACATCGGGTTCACGTGCTTTAGTATATGCAAAAAGTAAAATCGGTAGGATTTCTAATAGCTCATGTACTCACTGAATTTTCACCCTATACATGATACCCTGTATATAGCTGTTCTGAAAATACAATTAAAAGGTACCCAAAATCAAGATAGTAAGAAAACAAACTATCAATACAATTCAAACATACAAGAAAGGTAAAATGTGCTGTAATTTTGCTTTTCATATATAACCTTTTTATGTACATAGAACGAATCGATGAGACGTTCAAGCTTTTATATCACCGACTATTCTTTTTATTACCAATTTTCACCTTTTCGCTTGTATTTCGTTTGTTGGGTCGATGAGCTTTCTTTTACAGGTCTCTATGGAATCAGGCTTTTGTGTCTCTTCTCTGGCACGACTTAATCCAGCCGTTAAGTCGACCATTTTTTGTTCCCATTCCTCGAAATGTTTTCTCATTTCTGCCAATTGCGTATCTTGCTCGTGTATCTTTTTTGCTTGTTCTTGCAACTTTAAACCCTGTATTCGCATCTGAAAACCTTGCCTTTTCATTCGTAGTTTCATTTTACTTATTTGTCCTTTCACAGAGAGGACAGACAATTTATTCTTTTTAGTGCGACTATAGATCTTCTTAAAAGACTGATTTAGTTGATCTGAATTAAAGTTATGCGGCAGCGTTGGTGGTTCGTAAGAACCTACATTATTAATGACAGAGGTAAAAATGCTGTTCCTTAAATCTGGCAAGATCTTTTCATCGAAATGTTCCATAGCCATGCTACTGATATCTCTTAATTCCTGAAGTATTTCATGATATCTGGGCGGAGTTTTCGAATCGCGAATTAAACGAAGAACACGAAAAACTTCATCGATGACCTGATGCAAATGAATTGCATATTAAAAATAATAGTATATTATATTCGTTTTAAGGCTAGTAAGCTTATGTTACCTTGCCAGGGATAAAACAACATAGATTGAGATCCACGTATTTGATGAATGTCATGGATAACATTGATATTCTCGTTTCAATTGATGTCAATATATCACAATGACGTGCCAAAGGATGACTTCTCCTTTCCGATTCTCTTCGCGGTAGTTGACTTTTTACAGCACGCAAACATTGCGCGTGATACTTTTCCATCAAAATGAAACCTCTGTTCAATAACTTCTTACATATTCTGTCAAACTGCTTGCAAATCTGTTAAAATTTAATTCGCAGAATCTTAATTATGTGTCTCTTCCTGCACGACCGAAACGAAAGAATATGATCTTACAATTCTGTATCGAGAAATTTCGTCGTACGTAAGGTTAGACAAAATCGTCTCTAAAACAATATCGGGAAGATTTATTAATTGCAGCATGTTAACACCTTGTGACTTCACCGCACGATTTACAATAGTATCATTCGCCGAGAATATTGTTTGAACGTTGACGTTAACTTCCTATCTTTTGCAATCAACAAGAGAAAACGGAAGGTACGGTTTCAACTATAATACATACAATAATACTATCGCAATGTTTTGACCGACCGATGACCTATAAACAAATATAGCTGTTACATGTACATATGTATGTATTTAGTTCATGCACATCTGACAACGAGTACAATAATATAGTAGACGCAGTATAGACGCAACGGAATTTTACAGAGACGAAACTCTGACGTTTCTCGAGGACCAATTTTCAATGTGCATGCGCTCTGTGTTCATGATAAATTTACTGATTTTGCATGGAGTTTACTATCTATGTTACATAGATTGATTTTTGCGATTTTCCGAAACGTCTCGGTTGCTCATCTAAGTACATGATCGTCGAATGTTTAATGGCCGGATGTAACACAAGATCGGCTCACGTCCGCCATATTGTTGTGTCACGTGACGAGGGAGTAGCGAGGTGAGTGCGCCGGGTCGAATTCGTGAGGAACAGTGAAAAATTTTGGACATCACCAGCCAACACAAAACTAATTACAACATGGATGTACGAAAAGTGACAGAATTGCTTCGTGCCACGATCGACCCAGCGCAACAAAAACAAGCCGAAGAGCAGCTGAATCAGGTCGGTCAACTGAATTGAAAAACGTGCTCGAACGGTCGACACTTCGACAGAAACATGTGCCTCCCCACGATTACTTTTTTTTTTCTTCGCTACCATTTCCCCTTTGTAATTTGCAGTTCAATCGTCGAAACAATTCTTGAAAATGATTCTGTTACAATTAGAAACACTAGTCCTTCATTACGATCGTTTCATAGTCTTTTCCCCTTGAGAACGACCTTTAACCAAATTCATGATCCTCTTGATTCACATTTATTGTAATTGCAGGTTCTTTTATTTAATGATTTTTTTCCAGCTGATCATATACACATAGATCAATTTCTGAATGCATTGCAATTTCTGTATAGTCTTACTTCTGTATCTATAGCTTTTGTTGGATTAATAACTTCATTCCCCTTAAATAGCTGCATAGTTCTAGTTTGCATAATTATTAAATCGTTTAGATTATAATTATTTGGAACTGTATGTTAGCTATAATCAACTTGTTGTCCTATTTTTAATTTAATATTGGCGTGGTTGATACAGTAATCTAATATTTTGCTATTCCATATTAATATTGTGGTATATACATAATAAATAGTTATTGTTTGCTCACATTTACTTGTAATAAGTGTTATAGTCTTCATTGCAGTTGTATCAAGTACAGATATAAAGTATTAGAATTCATATATTAAATTGCAGAATACATCTCATCGTAATGCGCATAGAATAAATATAAATTCGATATAGTTTTTAATATAAAATATGCTTACAGATTCACAAAATTATTGGTTTTGCACCAACACTACTCCAAGTGGTAATGACTGCAGAGGAAATGCCTGTTCGACAAGCTGGTAATTTATAAATATGATCTTTATCGTACATAGAATAAAAATTGGTTACCAATGATTCTATATCAATGCAGGTGTAATATACTTGAAAAATTTAATTACAAAATATTGGGCTGACAGAGAAAGTGACAATGGTCCTGTGGAGTTTAGCATTCACGAACAAGATAGAGCTATGATTCGTGATGCGATAGTTGATGCTCTTGTGCATGCTCCGGAACTCATCAGGTACATTTATTTTCATGAATCGTAATCATGGACTATGCTATACATGTATTAAATACGATTATAATAATTTTCTTTTTTATCGATGCAGAGTGCAATTGGCAGTTTGTGTCAATAATATAGTAAAACACGACTTTCCTGGTAGATGGACACAAATAGTGGACAAAATTACAATATATTTACAGAATTCAGATGCTTCCTGCTGGCCAGGTGTCCTATTAGCGCTGTATCAACTTGTTAAAAATTTTGAGTGTGTACTTTACTAAGCATCATGCTTACATATAGAAAAATAAGTATGTTTTACATCTTATGATCTCGTTTAGGTATAAGAAAGCAGAAGAAAGGGGGCCGCTGAACGAAGCAATGAATCTTTTATTCCCTATGATTTATCAATTAATATTACGACTTTTACCAGATTCTTCAGAACAGTCAGTTTTACTTCAACAACAAATATTAAAGATATTTTTTGCTCTCACACAGGTAGGCAACTTGTAATTTTTTCAAAATTATTACCGCTTAAGTATTTTATCAGTATTACGATTCCCGGTTGTTTTGTCGTTAATCAATTTGATTTGCTCGTTATCGTTTTAGTTTCTATTTGTTTTCATTATCTGTGTTTCAGTACACGCTTCCTCTGGACTTGATTTCGAAAGAAGTTTTTTCGCAATGGATGGACGTGGTGCGGCAAGTGGCTGACAGGCCAGTGCCACCTGAAACGAATAATCCAGACTTTGACGATGATGAACGGGCAGATTTGCCATGGTGGAAGTGTAAAAAATGGGCGCTTCACATTCTTTACAAAATGTTTGAGAGATATGGCAGTCCTAGGCATGTAACCAAAGAATACAAGGAGTTCTCCGAGTGGTACCTGAGAACATTCAGTGGAGGTATACTCGAAGTTCTTTTGAAGATCTTGGACCAATATCGGAGAAATATATATGTATCACCGAGAGTGATTCAACAATCAATAAACTACATTAATCAAGGGTAAGTATAAAAACATAAAGCAATGTAAGTTGTCGATGGAAGGTCTTATTTTATATGAAACACTTAGCCAAAAATTTACTTAAAAAACGATCATATTTGAATCTATACTTTCGGCTTAGTTTTCCCGTAGTATCAGCATCAATCCGTTTGTACCACGAATACCGTGCGAATACAGCTTGTATAAGTAAGAATTCTTAAAACGATGCAGCTCAATAAACTCCTGTTTTACATTTCCAGAGTGAGTCATGCATATTCGTGGAAGTTCTTGAAACCACACATGTTTGAGATTATTCGTGATGTACTCTTTCCAATCCTTTCATATTCTGCCGCAGACGAGGAGCTTTGGAATAACAATCCGCATGAATATATTAGGGTGAAATTCGGTAAGAATATTAAGAAAAAATCCATTGGTTTTATATAAATATTCTTCTCCTTATTCTTTCATAATATGAAAAATGATTGTTTCTTAGATATCTTTGAAGATTTTGTATCCCCGGTAAATGCAGCACAGACTCTACTACGCTCCGCTTGCAAGATGCGTAAAGGCATGCTTCAACAAACCATGCGATTCTGCATGGAAGTCTTAACTAGTCCGAATGCAGATCCCAGACAAAAGGACGGCGCGTTGCACATGGTACGTCTATTTGAATTAAAAGAATCTGTGCGTGTCACGCGACGATATTTAAAAATGTTCTTATAGGTCGGAAGTTTAGCGAATGTATTATTAAAGAAGAAGGTCTACAAAGAACAGATGGATAAAATGTTGTTACAATATGTGTTTCCTGAATTCAATAGTTCTCATGGACATATGAGAGCAAGAGTAAGCAGCAACGTTCTTTAATGAGTTAATGACCTGTTGAATTTCCATTTCAAGAGACTATTTGCTTCTACATCGGTTGTTTTAGGCATGTTGGGTGTTGCACTACTTCTCCGAAATAAAATTCAAGCAAGAGCAAATATTAGTCGAGGCGATTCGATTGACGACGAACGCTCTTTTAAGGGACCAAGATCTACCGGTTAAGGTGGAGGCTGCTATTGCTTTGCAAATGCTTCTCTCCGCTCAAGATAAAGCACAAAAATATATAGAACCCTTGATTAAACCCATCACTCTTGAATTATTAAATATCGTACGCGAGACGGAGAACGATGATTTAACTACTGTTATTCAGAAAATTGTTTCTACGTATTCGAATCAGCTTATGCCGATCGCTGTACAAATGTGCCAGCATTTAGTGAGTATAATATTTTTTAATTACTTTTGATTAAAGTAAGTCGAGAAGTTAATAACAACTATTTGCTTCGTTAGGCTGCGACATTTAGCCAAGTGCTTGACACTGACGAAGGCAGCGATGAGAAAGCGATAACTGCCATGGGATTGTTAAATACCATAGAGACATTGTTGGGTGCAATGATTACCGAGCCACAAATTATGACACAGTTGCGGCCTATAGTGCTTCAGGTTATTGCACATATTTTTGGGGAGAGCGTCATGGGTAAGCTGTAACATTGTTGCTACTAAACATTAAGATTATTTTAACTAATGTGTTAATATTTTTCATTTTTGCAGACTTCTACGAAGAAGCATTTTCTTTGGTTTATGACCTGACTAGCCAGTCGATTTCTAGCGATATGTGGAAAGTCTTAGAATTGATGTACCAACTATTCCAGAAGGATGCGTTCGAATATTTTATCGATATGATGCCTGCCCTTCACAATTACATCACAGTGGATACTCCAGCTTTTCTTTCTAACGAGAACCACGTGTTGGCTATGTTTAACATGTGTAAAGCTGTATGTTACTAATCAATATATTTGTTCACTCCGCGAATTCTTGTTCATTACGAAGTATCTTTATTTGATAGGTGTTAACTGGAGATGCTGGAGAAGATCCAGAATGCCACGCTGCCAAATTGTTAGAAGTTATAATTCTTCAATGTAAAGGCCACATCGATCAGGTATAATTTCTCCAAAGTTTTGCATTAAATCGAATTCTTTGGTTTTCAAAGTGGTGGTGCTCATTAGAAATCATTTTTTTAGTGTATACCATCTCTTGTCCAATTGGTACTGGAGCGTTTGATGCGCGAGGTGAAAACCTCCGAATTAAGAACAATGTGTTTACAAGTAGTAATCGCAGCTCTTTATTATAACCCAGCGTTGTGCCTCGAAACAATGGATAGATTACAAGGAAATTTCGGGCAGTCGACAGAACCAATTGCGTCTCACTTTATTAAACAATGGATACACGATACTGACTGTTTCCTAGGGTAAATATTTTACGATTCTACGGGTGTTAAAATACTGTCGATCAAACAAACGATCAAATTATATGTACAATTTTCTCTGTAGACTGCATGACAGAAAACTTTGTGTTCTTGGACTGTGCACGTTAATTAACATGGGTCCAGCAAGGCCAGCAGCAGTGAACGAATGCGCTCAACAAATTATACCATCTTTAATTCTACTTTTTGATGGTTTGAAGAGGGCTTATGCGGCTAAAGTGTCCGACATGGATGACGATGAAAACGATGATGACGGTAGCGACCTCGAAGAAGGTAATTTAATTAAAAAAACAGGACTGGTACTCCTAAATAAAAAGGGGCAGTATAGTTTATTTGATTATGCTTTGGCAGAGGTATTATCATCGGACGAAGATGAAGTTGATGATGATAGCCAAGAATATTTGGAGAAGCTTCAAGATAGGGTTACAAGGTCGTCCGCGCAGCATGGTTTCAATGTGTCGGCCTCGATTCAAGACGGCCATGGTGATCATGGATCGGACGATGATGGTGACGACTCGGAGTACGATGCCAATGAGGAAACTCCTCTCGAGTGCTATGTCACACCTTTGGATTCGGAGGATACGAA
This sequence comes from Lasioglossum leucozonium, assembly GCA_028454225.1. Lineage (NCBI taxonomy): Eukaryota > Metazoa > Arthropoda > Insecta > Hymenoptera > Halictidae > Lasioglossum > Lasioglossum leucozonium. The sequence continues at coordinate 19,050,234 of CM052215.1, read as the reverse complement.
CCAAGACGAATATATTGTTTTCAAAGAAGTTATGCAAAGTAAGTAAACTTAAGATAATCTAGGTGCATATTTTTAATAGCAATCGCGTTTGTTCGTACACGAATTTTGTATTTAAAATTCTGTACAATTTGCTTACTTGTGTCTTCAGATATCGAAAGATCAGACACAGTGTGGTACAGGGGATTGACCAATCACTTGACTTCGGAACAGCAAAAGGCGTTACAGGAAATTATCATCCTCGCGGATCAGCGCAAAGCAGCTCTGGAAAGTAAAAGAATTGAACAGAGTGGTGGTGAGTTCTTCAGACAGATTTGATATTATTATAATTTTGAGCGGTTATAAAAAAATGTTGACCTCCTCCTCTAGGATACGCCTTCCACTCGCAGACTGTACCCACATCGTTTAACTTCGGCGGAGCGCCTCTGACTCGATAAAGGCTCCCGGTCGTTTATATTTCTAGCTTAAGTAAGTAAATAAATTGCGAAGCATCCGAGTCGAGTATCCTCATCGACACAGTAACGCGTTCCCATTTCGAGTTGAAACCGAGTTGTGCAATGAGTCATGTCGAAAATCGAGAGCGATTTTTTGTTGTTTGTTTTTTCACGTATCTCTTGGCTTTTCATGATCATAGCTCGGTACATACAACAATGGTAGCATCCTTTCGAGCGTTTGGAAATCCATTCCACGATGGAATCTGCGAAGAAGCACGTTTCTTCTCGTCGCAAGCACTAGTGAAAATGTAATTACGTCTCACGTTTAACAAAATTATATAATGTCTATATGTGTGTAGATATATAGATATATACATATATCTAAAGTAACTACAAAAGATAATAAACTCAATCGTGCCACACGAAAGATTTTGTATCTCCCGTTGATCATTCGTGTATTTCGACTTCCAGATTCCAGGGAATATGTTCTGATCTCGATTTTCAAATTGCCGTGCTTCTTCGTCGAGCTCACGCTAATCCATTGTCCAGCGCGATCGAATCTTTGTTTGTACTAGAAGGGAAAAGGTTATTTAGGATGAGAATGATAACTCTGGTACGAAAGAAAGAGAGAGACGTGCATGACCGAAAAAGAGAGAGGGGGGGGGGGGAGAGAGAGAGAGAGAGAAGTAGATAAAAAAGGAGAAAGTTGTTCGATCGCTCTTGAAGCGCTCGAAAAAGTGCCTTCAGAAAACGCTCGACGTAGATGGGACCTAAATTAAGGACAGCAAAGTTGGATCGAGGCTAGGACGCTTCTCTAGTTTGTAAGTTTCTCGTAAGCACTGTACTAAAGTATAATAAATTAATGCTAACTCAGAGGGCATGCTTGATTCAGGACTTCGTAGCGTTGATTCCATTAATCGATATAAATTTCATAATGAATTGTAAATAAACGAACATTTTCAAAATGCTGGTAAAGTAATCGTACACCATAGGTCAACAATGTGTCTGTTTGTATATTTTCTTTAAATCACGTTTCATACTACAGATTTATAATTTAGGTAGACGTAGTCGACTCGCTAAGAGTTCATTTGTATAAAATGTATCTCAAACTATTTTTTTAAACATCCGTTTGGAATATTTATGAAATTATTGCCAGAGCATGAAATATTCTGTAAAGTTCATATGTTTATCTTATTAAAAGTATACATGTAAAATGTCTAATAATTTCATTGAAACAATATTGTTACACATTTTGCTACGTTGACAAGAAAAGTAAGTAGAAATGGCTGTGTCTATGTAGATCGTAAAACAAAAGCATCGAAACAATAATCGAGCGTGACTTCTACAATTAACATGTCAGCGTGTCTCTGTCTATAAAATATGATCAATCGAATATTGTTTCAGCACTTACAGGATTGCAACTTCAGGGTCATGATAAATGTGGATAAGAACGCAAAAGTTTTTCCTTAACAGCCTTATATTCCACTTTCCATCGATACATAAATTAAATTACGTGATTTTCCGATAAAGAGCATAGCAGGATACATCCGCTCGTGGAAAATAATTTATATCCTGCGAAAAGTGATTCTCAGAGCGGAGACACGTTCGTGAAAAGAGTTGCGACGATCGCGATTGTATATGCATTTGCAAATCTTGTACACGTATTACATATCTATATACATATTTTTTGTTGAAAAAATTGGCTACGGTCGTGACTAATTCTTTGAAAGTGAGATAGATAGATAGATAGATAAGGAGGGAGGGGAGAGAGAGAAAAGCTGCAATAATTTTGACCACTACTCATGATATCGGCTGGTGTTCTTAATGGCACAGATACCGCAATTCCAATTGCAATTGGAGTTTTGGAAATTGAAATTGGAGCGATCGTGGCCAAAGATACATTTCTAGAAAAAGATAGTCGTAATATTCGTAATCACAGATTCAATATTTGAGAAAATTTTTTTAACAATCGCTACTTTATAAGTTCTACTTGTATTTACCAATGAATCGGTCAAGTAAGAAACTTGCAAGCGTAAAGACAACTGCGATCTTCCGCAAAATACTGATTAAAAGAGAAAACAAGAAGAAAAAAGAAAATGTATCCCACAACTCCGAGAGAACGACGCATCGATGTCGTTATTTTATTTCTTTTTTTTTGTTTTGTTTCGTTTTCTACCGATGGTTCGGCGACCAAAGGTATGAAGCACTCGAGATCAAGAAGACGCAAAGAGGTTTGTCGATAAATGAACGTGATGGACGAGAGGAACGCGTTCAGAACAGGGAGAAGTTTTACTCTCGGTCTCTTTCCTCAGTGTGTCCTCGCAGGAAACGAGCACTATTTCATTTCAGACATCGTTCGAAGTAAAACGAGCCGATATACCCGCCTCTCATTGCTTTCGCTACATTCTGCTCGAACGCTCTCCTATTGTTTTGTAGAACCTCCGCAGCATCTTTGTTTAGTGGATCTTCCGGATTAGGTTCCTGAACAAGAAACAATGTTCTTTCAAAATGTGTAACTTATATGCTTTTTGGTTTACTAATGCATTTAACCCTGCAATGCCACACCAAGAAAGATTCTATCGTGATACTCTATAGTCTTAAAAGAAAGTGTGTCTTTGCACGGTCGATGGAATTTTTCCGATCCTATTCGGACCAAAAAATTTCACAGATATTTTATATCGTGTACCAAAAAGAGATATTGTAGTCCGTAGACGATAGAATTAATGGTGAGAACTGGTTTCCAATCTTCTCTTAAGATATTCAAACACACATTGCCGTCCAAATCGATATTCGGATGATAAACTTGTGTTTCGCACTTGACTTTGGGTGGCTCGTGTGGATAGTTTGGTCCAACTTTAAAACCGAAAACGAATCTACCACCCCTATAAAATCCCTAAAAAAAATAACAAAATTACATTCGCTCGATTGAAAGAATGATCTTACATTATGGTAATTCTTTACCTCATCTGGACAAATAATTAGTTTAAAACTAAGAAGATCGTCAGGATCAGGAAACTCTGTTCCACATGTTTTTGGCAAGTTTAGTTCATTTATATCTACGGAAAAGAAAAACCATTAACTAATTTATGCACTCCAATTGACAGTAGTTTAACAGTAATCTAAAAGGAATCTAAACATGCGTGTATTATATATCATTCTACGTATTAGTGTAAGAGGAAGCTAAAAACAAAGTGCAGATATTGAAGAGCATAATTTTATAAATAAAAGTGATCGAACAAGAGTCGCTTGAATCATTGTTGGCAATTTTTGCATAGATATAAGAAACACATTAAAAACTTGGAGAAAGGCTTTCACGAAGGAGAAGTTCGATTGTTCGCGTGCTGAAGAAAGTTGATAGCCGACAGAATAAGACAAGAAAATAGGAAAAAAGACGATAAAAGGTCATCAATGAAACCTTTTGTAATTCTGAGTTGTGCTGCAGATGCCTTCTTCTGGGTACCAGGTTTCGGTGACTCGCCATCCTTTTTCGCCTGTTTTAACGAGAATAATTTAATCATGATAAAGTGGTGGTTCCCGGCGTGGAAGGCATAAAAAAAGTCTCTTCTTCCTCTGTTGGCCACGCGCGCGGACTGTGATACACGCAACAAAACTCTCTTTTTGACAATGGATACAACTACCGTGAATTTATGACTGATCTCACGTAGGACGTGAAACAGACCGTTGTGGTTGCTGTCACGGTACTAAAGCTGCTGTGTACTGTATACTTTTCGCATCGTTTGGTTAAATCTGTGCCGTAAACGCTTCTTACTGTCTACTCGTTCGAGAGACGTTCCAGAGTAGGAGAAGCTACTTCATCTTTACACTCATTGGCTAGCAACTTATTGACAACAGTGCTGCCACATAACAAAGGATAAAGAAAGATCGAATAGATCTGTCCTTAGACCATATGTATTATACTAACAATAAGTACAGAGAGTCTCTGCTAAGTACAGTCAGGTACAGTAAAGTTGCGATCTATACTAAAAGTCACAAGAGTCCATAACACCGGAAGAACCAGTTTTCGTTCATTCTGCGCAACTCCTATTTCATCCGTCCGCATTTCTATGTACAACGCATGCGCGCAACGATACCGACACGCGCCGCACGAGGTCCACGCTGCACCGACGCCAAGCCGGACCATTCAGAGCGTGTAACGGGTGTTCCAGCAGTTTTCATATCGCCTTAGTGTAGTTTTTTTGATTTGAAGATTTACCCTTTATATGAAATAGAGTGGCGTGCGAGTGGTGGAGTTGGAGTTGACATACTTGCTGCGCCACCTACCGTGTAGTAACCTGCGCGAAACAGTTATGGACTCTTGTGATTTCTACTGTACATGTAGCTCTACATAGGTCCGAGCAGGGACAGAGATCGTGAAGGGAAACTATGTATTTTTTTATGACTGTGAAACGTTCGGTCGGCGCTGCGGCTCGCTGATTGGCGCGCGTTAAGGTCCGCGATGATCCAATCGCGGGCTCGGTCGGAATCTGCGCGTTCGCGACGGAGCGTGACGAACGTGGCTCCGTCGCAAACTCGTTTTCATCGATTTGTTAGTTCCGCCATTATAATTTAATGAAAAAAATGCTTACACCATAATTTATACGTTTGTAAAACCAACAATTTTTCAGTTTTCGAAAAATCCTTTGAGATACGTTCATATTTGAACAAAATCCGAAATACTCGTCCGAAAAGTCTTAATTATTAATGCCTCATTATTAAATTGATGTCCAAGGTGTATCTGTATTTCTTCGAATTCTGTCGGGTTTTTTATTGTTTACAGCTAGAGTTTCCAACTAAATGATCGGAAAAAATTGAAATACCTCCGTCATTGTAATTAATATTATATTTAATTCATATCAATTAAAGTTTGATATATTAGATCTATATATGAGTTGCATATTTTATTTATACAAAACAGCGTTTTCATAAGGTAGGGTAAGGTAGAAGCTCTGTAAAAAGAAAATGAGGTAGGTTCTGTTCCAGACTGAAGATAATATAGATCCCCTGTAAAAAGAAAATGAGGTAGGTTCTGTTCCAAACTAAAATAGTTGTAGGGGGCAGCACTATAATGGGAACGGCCAAAACCGGGGCGTGAGCACTCTCGTATCCTCTCTGACTGTGTTTCATTTGCATAAGACACGGCAAAGCGCAACATAATTTTCAAGCAAACAGTTGGTCGTGTAAATTCTATTATATTAAAAGAGCTTGATCCATTCAAAATGTTTATTGTAAAATAATGTTATAACAAATAAACTTTCGATCTTATTTATATATGTTTTTTAGTCTTATTGAATATTAGTTGTTTCAAGATAAGTAGTTTTCAATGTCACTAAATATATTGATCGATGCAAATCAGTCATTACTTCATTAAGTATTTTATATAAGTACCATTTTACAAAATGTTTTATTCAACAATCAGAAATAGTATCGGAACCGTCACTATAATTTTTTTTGTTCAAGCCTGAAACAAATAATTCGATCGATTTGTGTTTTATACGGTGGGTATTAATTGTGAACAATAACTAACATTCGTTGCATAATTTCAAATCGATTGTACATTAATTAATTATTTTCATGCGAGCATAAAGCGTACGTCATGCATCTTTTGTATACGATTGGCGAATAGTTGTAACGATTTAAGGTTTCACCAATCGGAATTTTTCGCGTGTATCTGGTGAACTTTAAGTCGAGAAGTGAGAACGTCTTTTGTGATTTCGGCCGTTATAGTTATACGAACGATTGTTTGATGTCGCAAAGGGAAATATATAAACACTATAGGTAGATAGTTCAATGTTCGTTTCAAGCTAGCGCGAGGTTTAAGACGTCAATGGCTTGCATTCGTTGTGCATGTCGCTTGGAACGATTGGTGAAGTAACGAAGCAGTTCTTGTGATTCGCATATTTGCTCAAATTTGACAGTGAACGTGGACACAATGGCTGGAACACGAGACGAGATTTTGGCTGATTTTCAGGTGATCCATTCAAGCCTCAATTTTTCGTTAACTTTTAAATACAAATAAACTTTGAGGTTATGATATATGGAGTAATGACATTGACAATAGTTGATATCGACGAATATCAACGATGAGATCTACTTTCTCTGTTTTGTTTGGCAATCTGACGGAGTTTCCATGATCTTTTAGAATATCCGAAAAAATATTAATAATAATATCCCTTTGCTATTTCGTATCGCGTATTTTTCATCGTTTCTTTTCTCTCTGTGAAAATCTTTGTCTCTTTGTCTGTACACAATTGCGTCTGTAAGTTCTTTGAATCTTTGTTTAAAAAGTTGCGATGTGTCATTTATGTAAAACAAAGTACGAAACAGATTCATCTGCCCTACATTCCCCTTTAAACTTGATTTCATTTTGTTAGCATATAACGCATTTACAATATTAACAATTATTTATATTATTTTAGGCTTGTACCGGAATCGACGATGTCGGACATGCCATTAAATATTTAGAAGAGTCAAGTTGGGATTTATTGGTAAATACATACATAAACTTATTTCCATAATCGGCGCAATGTAACATAATGTTTTACAATATTATGTAGGCAGCAGTTAATCAAGCCATGCCTAGCGGTACGCAGCAATTACCCTCCGAAATGAGTCCTGATATAGAAATGATAGAAGAAATCGAAAGAATGCCACATTCATCTTCTTCGTCGTCGTCGCAAACTGTTAACGATACAAAGAATAGCGTAAAAGTGGATGTTATAGAAAATTCAAAACCTGGGACAAGTAAATATAAAAATTATGCAAGAGCAAGAACACTCACATTCTGTGTTAATTACCTTAGTCATGTTTATATAATAAATATATCCGAGTCTTTGTCTGTGAGTAAGTACTCGTTACACTTTCTTTAATATTTTTGGTTAATACTAGTTTTTAATTGAAACATGTTATGTCTAGAGCATCTGAGGCAACTTATATGGGAGCAGACAAACGTTCCGCATTGCCAGCAACGTCTTCGTGGATGGAAAAAAACACCTGACTCTCTTTCCACGCCATTACACTCGTTAGACTTGCCAAAAGAGAATACCTTGTACATGTTTACTTCGCCAGATTTTATGACCGACGAGTAAGCACATTTGCAAAAGAAATGTTCTTCCAGCGTGAATGGCAATTTTAGCGCACTTATTATATTTTTAGCGACAAATCGAAATGCACGGAGCGTATGACTCAAACATATACCTTGAATATCAGAGATGAAACACATAAGAAAACATACAATTTAAAATTTAGTGGCTCGAGCACAGTCTTGGATGTAAAGTCTGGTATCGATGCATTGATAAATGTTCCTATTCGAAATCAACAATGGAAAGGTTGGCCAAGTACAGTGAAAAATGATAGTATAATGCTAGCACAAACTGGAATTTCTTATCCAGAGCATGATCTTTTCGTTACCGAGCTACCATCGAAAGAGGAGAAAAAGGTACTTTATAATAAAAATATCTATAATATATGTAAATAAAGTGAATAAATAATCTATAAATTATGTAATATATAAATAATATTTATGGTATGGTCTTAGGAAGTTATAGACCTGGTTGAAAGTGATAGTTCTCTAGAGGAAGCATACGACGTAGAGGATTCGTTCAACGTTGACGATGATATTTTCATAGATATTAAAACCACTACTAAAATACAACGTCTTAGTAAGTATATTTTCTGTCCTGTTAGCCGTGAATAAATTCATAAAATTAAATTGTGTTTCGTACAGTGCCAGATAATGTTATGGACGAGACCGTGGGAACACTGCATTTTGCCGAGGAATTCGAGAAACGATACGGACAAGCGCATCCAGAATTTTTTACGGGCAAATTTAAGGATGCTGTTAAAGAATCGTGTTTAAAGCCAGCAAAAGAGGTTTGTATTCATTTGAATCGATAGTTACGTTGAATGATATCTCATGTGAAATATAAACTCGCTATATTTTTCAGAGAAAATTGTTAGCTGTCTATTTACATCACGATAACAGTATACTAGCGAACGTATTTTGCGCACAATTATTAGGCTTCGAAACAGTACTGCAAGTATTGTCTGCAAATTTCATTGTATGGGGCTGGGATATCACTTCCGAGTTTAATAAGCAGAGGTACGTATTGTTTTAAGAATAACTATTTCCGTTTAAAAAGATGATGCTTTTCTCAGTAATTAGTTACTTTTGAATCTCAGGTTTCTTTTATCAGTAAACGAGACGTTAGGATCAGTTGCAGCATTAGCTATGAAGAATATAGAAGTTGATACATTACCCGTTCTTGTAATTATAATGAGAATCAGGTCGAATACGGAAATATTCACGACAGTCCATGGCAATGTGGGAGTCAGTGATCTGCTGACCAACTTAATTCACGCCGTAGATGTATTTCAGGTGAATAGAAATGCTCTTACACATACATATATACGAGCGACTGGATAAATCCGCGTCACATTTTAATCCGTTGGATTTTGTCATTAACAGGAATACAGGCGCGCTGATATCGATGTCGAAGAAGAAAGACAAGCTAGAGAACGAGTCAAGCAAGAACAAGACAGAGCTTATCAAGAAAGTTTAGCTGCGGATAGGTAAATAAATAATAAATTATTTGCGATAAACACAATTTGCACAAAATGTTGTATCACTGTGTAGAGCAAAAGAGAAAGCGAAAGAACAGAAGAAAATGGAAGAAGAGTTGGAAAAGAGACGGAAAGAGGAAGCAGAAAATGAGAAGTTGGTCGAAGAAGCAAGAAAAGAAGCTCATAGACGAGCCCTAGAAGACAATCTCCCTCCTGAACCACAGCAAGCTGTAGGAGACGGTGTACTGAAAGTTAAAGTGTGGCTGCCAGCTGGGAAATATCTGGAACGCAGATTTCAGTCGGACACACCGCTTCAAACCCTTCTTAATTTTCTCATCGTGGAGGGCTATCCTACGGAAGAGTACAAGGTCCTATGTAGTTGGCCTCGAAGGGATGTAAGTAGATGATGTAAGCATTTGAGTTCTCATTATATAGATGTTTCTTCGCGACCTTTCTTTTTCTACCGCGTTCACTTATAGCCAAAGAATTTGCATTTATATTTTCACAAGAAATTCGAGTAACTTTTTGAGGTCGACACGTGATCAAATTTCTCTCTTTTTTTCCAGTTGACATCCATGGATTCGCAACTTACTCTTATGGACCTAAAATTCTGTCCTCAAGAAACGGTAATTCTAGAAGAACGATAAGTATAAGTAATTTGTTGTAATTAAATTAAAATGTAGAAACTAAGCATTGCAATATTCTGAAAGTGTTATTTATTCAAAACTTTACAAGTTTCGAATAGTTGTCAGTTAATATGAGTTCTGTTTATTATACAATACGATTAATTTTTATGTTATATCTTTCCGTACTATTAATTCGTACGACGAATGTGGTTTTTTATATAAGAGAAGAGAGAAGTCCTTTCCATGCATGTGTGCATTGTATATTTTAAATTACTAGAAATAAATTACTTCTGAAAACCGCAAACAAAAGTTGTCTTTTGTTTGTCGTTATTATGTTAATAAGTATCTTAAAATGTGAGTCGGGAAAGAACTTGATTTGTAAAAGATATATAAATAGAACTCGTAATAAAAAAAAAACTATATTTTAAATAATAGCACATCGTTTTAAGAATTTTTATTATAAATACAAAGATGAGGCGAAGACAATATCACGTTTTATAAGTTTAATTGCTTCGCTGAATTTATTCTCTAAGTCCGTATTTCCAATATTTTTTGCTGCTTGACACAATTGCCTAAGAACTTCCTCTAAACGCCGCATACATCGTATAATTGAACCTAGACGAATGAACGGAATCAAAGTTAAGATAGCTGGGAAGAAAATCAATAAATAAATTGCAAGCGCAAACGAAGCATACGATAGACTTGTCATCCTTACAGAAGTTTTCCATGTGTCTAAAGTTCTAATAAAAGTATTTATGACTCTGCATTTTAAACGATTAACGACTAAAATCAGTACGATACAGAAATACATTGGATACTGTCTATCCTATATTTCGTTTATAATGCAATAAAAAAAAAACAAAAAAAAACAAAAAAAAAAACAAATAAAAATCTGCAATATACCTTCAAATATATCTGTCATTTTACAAATTTGTAAAAACGTTGCCCCTTTACTCCAAGCATATACCACATCCATGAGATAGGGTTTGAACCTTTCCACGTACTTGTCTTCGTCTAACTCTAAATTAGCTTCTGTAGATACTTTCGCTATTCTTCGAGCCAAATCTTGCATTTGTCGAAGCGGACCACTCAATTCCTCGGTAGACTTTGGCATTTCGTTGGATTTTTCGTCACAAACGAAACAACTGATCAACGCTACCATTTGTGGTACGCTCAACGAATTAAACAAACCATTAAAGATCATCTCGGTCATTAACAATTCATCGGCCCCGTTCAATTCGCAAGCCACTCTGCCCTTTAATTCTATAACATCGGACGCTGTACAGTAGGCCAACCTTCTCAATACCCTTTTTCTACATTTCAATTCGTCCATTTGAAGTATCGATTTGGCTTTTTTCAATTCTGATTTAGCTTGCTTCAACTGAACACCCAAATTCTCTTTGTTTAAGAATTGTTCGTATAATCTATTTACATTTGGATCCTATGTTTACGTAAAATAAAAATGTATTTAGTATGTATGGTGGTTAAAGCATTAAAGACTAGAGTTGGCAGATACATTACTTTGTGCAGGGGATGAGAGTACAGTCTCTCTTCAAGCAGTTCGACTTTTTTAACGATATCTTTGAATGCCTCGTCTTCGATACGCATATCTGTGGTGGGATTCAAGAGTGGTAGTCCGTCAGGAAATCTTTTCTTCACTTCTTGTATCGTCTTTAATACGCTCTTTCTATTATCCGACGGTCTTAAATCTTTTGGATAATACAGCCGGAGAGAACTTATTTGAGAAATTAACGTGTGCAGTACAGGTACCACTTCCACTTCACCTTCCTGGCCTTCGTGGCAGGGTACTGGACATCCTTCACTGGACTCTTTAGAAATGTGCAGTAAAATATCAATAATAATGACCGTGTTCTCCTTTCCCGTTGGATTCTTTGGATTTTTCTTTTTAAAATTCACTATAATACCCCAATCGAACATTTCATTTTCATTCTTTACCTAGAATATTACGAATATTTTAGACGACATGGCTCTTGTATGAGTAAGTAATACAGATGAAATGTGTATATATATATATATATATATATATATATATATAAACGCATACTTTCACTAGCCTTCCAGGTTGCAGGAAGGGTAGCAAGTACTCCGGCTTTGTCAAGTAAGATCGGAATTCGGTAGTAAGACGATCGAGTTGTTCACGTATATCATGGTAAGATGATATCTGATTATATTTATCGATATCCACTGCGTTATATGCCACTTGTAATTCCTTTACCTCTGTAATCATTTGTAAAAATAATCATTTTATACCAAATTGTAATATGTAATTGAGGAAATAAATGATCTACTTACTATTGTACAAGTCGGGGATAGAGGCTTGATTTTGAAACTGATAAAAGCTCCTCTCAAGCATATATTCCGGATTAATTTCTTCAACTCGTAAAAGGTTCAGAACCATGTTGTAAGTTAAATGGAACGCAGAATTAATGGGGTCCGCTTTTCCTTGTACAATCGCTTTGCCGATAACAGGGCTAACTTGCTCGTCGATCATCAGTATTACTATGCCTTTTTCGTCCAATCCTCTTCTACCAGCTCGACCGGACATTTGTATATACTCTCCGGAAGTGATCCAACGGAAATCTTTACCGTCGAATTTTCGCGATGCGGTGAACAAGACTGTTCGCGCTGGCATGTTCAATCCCATCGCGAACGTTTCTGTCGCGAAAAGCGCCTTTATCAGACCTTCGCCAAACAGTATCTCCACAGTTTCTTTCAGTATAGGTAAAAGTCCGCCGTGATGAATTCCTATTCCACGCCTCAACAGTGGCAAAACATTTTCAACCTGCGGTAAACGCCTGTCCTCCTCGTTCAGAACATCCATGGCGTTGTTGAACACCTCGTTCACCAGCTTTTTTTCTTCCAATGTGTTCAAATCCAGTTTAGCCATTTGCATCGCGTAAATCTCGCAGTCTTTCTTCGAAAAACTGAAGATAATTACAGGCGCGAAATTTCTTTCCATAATCATTTTGACCATTTTGAAAATATTTGTCTCTCCAGCGTTCGAACGTCGCAAACCGCCTTTACGACCTTTTGTGTCTCCTTTAGCGGCGTCGCCATGTTGCAAACACGCCATCGCTCTGTTAAAGTTATCTTCTTTGAATTGTCCGGCCTCGTCTACCACCTGTATACATTTATTTATTAATAACTGTGCTTCGATTAATCATTCGTGTCGATACGGTTTTACAAACCAAATGAATCCCATCACCGCCAACGGGAAATATGTAATGTTGTAACGGAGTTGGCCTGTAATCCGTATAAACAACATGGCAAGGCTGTTTATGTAAATGCGCGACCCACTCAACGAACTGTCGCGCATTCGGTATAGTAGCGGAAAGAAAAACGTAATGTACATTGTCTGGTAATAATATTAATGTTTCTTCCCATACAACGCCCCTTTCCTTGTCACGCATGTAATGAATTTCGTCAAAGATTACCCATCCGACTTCGCGCATTACCTATGACATTCGTATTACCGATAATGTAACAACTCCTGCATCTTTAACTTATTCATAACTTAGTCGTACATGCACCCAACGAATAATGCTTATAATTAGAACTTAAGAGAATTGACAAAAACCTCTGATCCTCTGTAAAGCATATTTCTTAAAATTTCCGTAGTCATAATTAAAACACTGGCCGTCGGATTGATGGTAACATCTCCGGTTAGCAAACCGACGTCTTTGAATTCTTCAAAGAACTCCCTATACTTTTGATTACTCAGCGCTTTTATAGGAGTAGTGTAGATTACTCTTTGTTTGTCTTTTAACGAGCATGCTATAGCGTATCTGTAAAACGAACAGTCTGTAACAGGTTCCCTTAGAGATTCGTTGATTTCTAGTACAATAATACATACTCGGCGACAACAGTTTTACCAGCCGACGTGTGAGCAGATACCAAAACAGATTGATTGTTTTCTATACACAGTATCGCTTCCTTCTGAAAGGGATCCAACACAAATTTATATTCTTTGGCTGGTTTTCCTTGTTTGTTCTCCAATGGTACATATTCGTAATCCGGTGGGACCGCAACTTCGTGCGTACAGGATTCGATCGTTTCTATAGTATGGATTTTGATGCGTGGCGCTAATTCTTCTATGCTATATACAACAAACCAACCAATTTACAAGGTGTATTTACATTCTAAATAAATACATCGTCGCTTGTCGTAACTTACTTTAGATCATCTAACACGGGATCAGACTTTAATTTCTTTGCAACTTCGGCATAATTGTTGTCAGGGGAATCGAGTTCCCGTTTCCCACTGTTTTCCACAGTTTTTCTGCGTATCAATTTGAAAAATTAGTAAAACACATTGCCATGTCAATTATAATAAGGTTATGTCGCAAAGAGGTTAGGAAAACAACTTACGTTTCGCTCAACGTTACCGTTGAGTCAGTCTCTTTTACTAGCGGTGGAATTATTTCCACATCTTCCGTTTCTTCGAAAACATCGAATAAATCGGCTGTAAAATTAGCCATTCTATAAGAGGACGTTTATTTACAAATTTGATTTCTAAGCAACGTTCATCCGATATAGTAAATGTACTGTTTATTCCCTCCTATTATTTTGTATCGATAGTCGAATCAACGAATCGATACGTATCGAGTATACATCGATTACACGTTCGATTCAAAATTTCAATACATGTCTACAATCTCAAATTGTACAGGAGATTTACAACTTATTAACGATGAAAGTCATTTAAATATATTCGAATCGGAACAAATCGGAAATCGGAATAAAATCCTTTCTCATTGTTTAAAATCTATTCAAATTACGAATATGTTTCTGGTTTTGTATAGTCGTCGTTAATCTCTTATTAAACATTACGAGCACAACATATTAATTTAGAATTCTACTTCTTTTTTTATTATCGATAGCGATGTAGGAATTTTTGCTTTTAGGAAGTTTTAATAAAATAAAACGATAAAGAAGGGTTCTCTAATTGTTCTATAGATTAACGAGCATAGCAAAATTTGTCGACAGAAACGTTGGAAAGTTTCATAAAATCATCGTCGCGGGCAAATGTGGTAGATACATGACGCGTATACCATACGAGCAGATACGAGGATAAGGATTTCAACGGGCCCGGCCGTGTTTGCGAGGTAACGGGGGCTTTCGGCGACGAAACGGGACTTTCAGTTTCCTTTGGGCGTCCGCGAGTGCAAGATCGCACGAATGCGAGTGCGAGTGCGAGTGCGAGTGTAACGGTCGCGCTGGCACGCGCGTGAAAGTTTTCGTTTTCGTCTCCGTCTCCGAGCGCTCAGCTTCCTCCGTACACGGTGTCGATCGCAGGATTCACTGGGACAACAGACTGATTGTCAGTTCAGAGACACCGACACAGAGACCAAGGTATATCACCCTAATATCGACAATATTTATCGAATTTTATATTAGAATAATGCCGCTACGACTCTCGACCGATTGTCAATAAATGTCCTCGCGTATCGACGGGACGACCTTAATCAACCCTTCCGATCCCGATCAACACTAAACTCAGACCACTACCGGCCAAATGACCGGATCCATATTTTTTATTTAGCCACCATTAAAATTATACAGCTACATCCGTGATAAATGTTTCTCAATAGAACTGTCTTTATTATTCCAGTACATACTATAATAAAAATTATACACAATCCAAGTAAATGGTCCTTGTCATGTGTCACGAAGCGACGCATCTTAATAAATTTTAGTGCTTGGTAGGTTTAGTGTTAAGATTCGAAGCTCTTCGATCGATCTTTTTGCCATTTTTGCTAAATTGTTCTTAATAATAAAAGTAATAATATTCGCTTTTAATATTGCAGCACACCCTCCTATAACGCGGTACTCTCATATAATGCGGAGAAAAAATTGCGATTTCTACCAAATTTAATCGAGATTCGTCTGATTTTGTAGTAATTCTGAGTTTCTTATAACGCAACACGAATTAATCGGGTCGTTATTGTATAGGAGGGTCGACCGTGTTGATAAATAATTAATAATAAAATCAACGTCTCTCATTAAGGTTGGAAGATTTCCAATGATATTGTATAAATATAATAGTTCCGTTTCGACAATCCATTTATACAGAACAGGTTGTTATCGAAACTCTCGTGAATTGTATTTTTAACACTAAATCCAACCACTGTTATCCAGATTTTTTATTTCACAATTATTGAAACTATAAATAAATGACTTTGTGGTAGCATCATAATATGAACCACATAAAAAAAGTTCAAACAAATTTAATCTTGTTATTTTTACAACGTGTTACATCGATGGCTACTGTGATTATCACTAGACAGCGAATATTATGCATTTATGGCAAAAATTAGTGTATTAGGTGCAATTTAAAACAGTAATGATATTAGAAAAATGTAAAGATACCGTTTTTAGATTATTTTCAACCTATTAAACATATCAGGAAAGGAAATACATTTTTATTTTATTTCACTTTAATTTGTTGTAATACACATAAAAAATTTTTATTTTCCGTAAAGATCCGCTCTCTAGTTATCACGGTGGTATACATACATACCTACAATAGTAGGTATACATGCGTACTTTCCATCTTCGGTAGGCTCGGAAACTGACTATGTTATCTGGCCACTCGATTCTTTCGCGGCAAACGAATCGAAGGAGACCCGTGTTGCGACACGTGCGAGCAAACTTGCAATAATTAGTTTCAAATCGAATTTCAGACAAAAAATTTGGCCCATGATTAATTTACATGGTTCTCGACACTTTTGATTGTTGAAACTAACACATGGTTTGGTTAAATTTTCGCTTAGGGGACCAAGAATTTTCAACTTTTCTGATTATAGTATTATATAATAATAATTTGATAAAAAAAAAAAGAAATGATAAAACTTGAAACTCTAGTGCGCGGAATCCAAGATTTGCGGAACCCAGACCTAGCGATCGTTATACGTCATACCCGCTCCAATGTTTGGAAACTAATACGGCAGCGGCTTAACCTCTCAAACGCGTTTGAAATCGAGCAACTTTACTCGTGTATAACTTTGAAACTGGGATTTCGCGCACTAGAATTTCAAGTTTTATCATTTCTTTTTCGTCGAATCGTATAATATTCCATTCAGAAACGTTGAAAATTCTTGGTCCCCTGAGCGAAAGTTCCGCCAATCGTTGTACCAAATAACAATATTTCGACGTTTGCGACTACGGGTTAATTTTGGGGGGATACATTGGAATGGTGGATTGGTGGTGTCGACGCCTCTTCTTTCTATTCCTTTCCCGATAGCAGAATTCATGGAAATTAGAAAAACGCGTTCATCGTCTTTAATCATATTGGTAAATATATAATTTTTGGAAAAGCGTTTACAGGCTTCCGATTCCGTCGAAGGGAATTGGTACCGTTGTTTCGCGCGCGTCTAATAGTTGTTCCGAATAACTCGGAAAAGTCTCGTTGTAACTATGCGATCGAAGAGCAAAAGTAGTCGCGATTACATCGCGCGACCCTCCGCAACGACGAGGGTTACGAAACGGAGTGAGTCTTGACAGGATGGCCATATGTTAGAGTCGAAGGACGAGGATACAAGAACACGAGACGATCAATGGTCCACGAGTCATCGTGCAGCGGGCAGCGGGTCGAAAAGTCAGGGTCTGTCCACCGGTCGATCTTTCTCAACCACCGAGCGCGTCCTCCGGAGGAATCCTGGTCGTCCGCTTTCGCGATCCGTTGATCTTCGCTCTTTTCGTAACTTAAATCGGTCGCCGCGTCGCGTCGCGTCGCGTTGTGTTTCTTCGTCGATTGCCATGGGCCGACACCACGCTTTTCTTCAGAGAACAGAATTGTCCGATCGTCGAGAACAATGAAATTCGAACGAGCCAGGCATTAATGAAAATTTCGTTCGTCGAAGCTATTAGAAGGAACGAGGAAGTTGAATAATGCCGCTTGTCCCTAAGAAAATGATTGTCACGCCTGCGAATTTAAAGCGGTTGCCGTCCGCGTATCGAGGCAAGTAGTCGTGTTCGAGGTGTACAATGGAGCACTCGGATCGCGGTAGAAGGGAACGCGACGAATGTAAACGGAGGCGCCATGTAATTTAGCTTTTCTCCGTTGCACGTTGCCCCGAAGTAACGGTCCATTCTCGCGACCATTGTTCTCGTTGAAACGATTCGGTACTTTGCATATCTATTATTCGGATTGTCGTTTGATCCCAAACAGCTTAACCTTAACTCTGCGTACATATACAGGGTGTCCCGCGACTCGAGGTCAACCGATTAGGAGGTCATTCTACATGTAAAAATGAATCGAATGAAAAGAATAAAATTTTTTCCTGCAAATCTTCGTTTATCGAGAAAATCGACTTGTAAAGATCCATCGGGATCGCGTGTTCTAGGTATACGCGGGAAGTAAAATAGGTCGGTGATGATCAGACGCGTCAAACAATTTCTATCAATATAGCACGTGTATTTTCAGCGTTTTCAAAGTCTTTGATTTTCTCGAAAACAAAACCTCGCACGAAAAAATGTTATTCTATATTTTCGACTTATTTTTTTACACGTGGAACGACCTCCTAATGTTAACCATACGTTGACCATATTCTAATGTTAACCCTGTACTGGAATGCGATTACACCCCATGCATGTTTTGAGTGGAAAATGTAATGAGAAATCTTTGACCGCGTAAACGCGTGTGAGTAATTTTATTGATTTTCATGACGGTAGGTATATGAGAAGATTAAAAAATTTCACTAAATATATAAATATTCTCTCTATACTATATGAACATAATAAATTTAATAATTTCCATTTTTTTAATCATGCGTGAAATATGTCACGGATACGACACGATTTTTATTAGTCTTTTACACCTCTGTACGCAGATCGAAGGTTAATCGACTAAAAATTGAGTCCACCGATGCACGATGCAACAATCGACAGTTCTTTCGAATCAAATTTTTCTATTTAATGCACAAGCTACTTGCGACGAGATTGGATATGCCTTACGCTACTGGAAATATGATTACAAGTGTCTAAGGTGCCGATCAACTTTCCCATCTATTCTTTTATCCGATTAAAATGTTAAGCTTCTGGCCTAGGGCAGATGACTTCTATTCGTGCTATCGGCTTCGTTCTTCGACGAAGAAGCGCCGCTGCGCAACCGTCGCCAGCCATCGCAAGATCTTCCCGTGGCATGTTTCTCATTCGGAAGCAGCGACTCGTCGCGCCGCACCGCGCCGCGTTCGCTTTCTAACTCTACAGACTTCCTGTTTGCGAATGTACATATACTAAAATGTAGATGCGATTATCCAATGTCAGAGACGGAAAACCCAGCTGTTGGTTTTTAACATTGAACGCACTAAAAACGGCTAGTATATGTGTTACCGTATAAAAATGATACAATCGAATTTATTTGGATTTCGTGCGATTTTTATTATAATGTCTGCTTAAATACAGAATCGTGTATAATCGTGTCCAATGGAAGCCACTTTATAAATTCAATAATTGAAAAATACAAAATCTGGAAACGGTCGTTTGTCCGGTAATGGTAGGTTTAGTGTTAAAACGCGAGAAGAAGTTCTGCTCTCGTTTAACTTTGTGTCAATAGCCGGGTACCCGGGTATCCACTTTCAATTTCTCTTTAAAACTTCTTTCACATTTTTCTTGATAAATGCCGAAATTATTGTACATTTTATGCTCTCGAATCGTTATCCAGATAAAGACGTCTTTTTCAACACGTGGTTTTAACGTCTAATGTAATAGACGTCTTAAAGATTGTGTTTTGCTAGATAAGCCGTTCAGAAGACGTTCGTAGGGCGTCCAACACTAGACGTCTTTGTGCTATCTGGGTATAGATTAATCTACATTTGACGAATAAAAAATATGTATTGAAACTATAAAGTAAAACATCATTGAATATCGTAGAAATGGTTATCGACATAAGGGTAAATCACGGAATCGTGAACAACCGTAGAGGAGAATTTCCTCTTACCCGGACGATGAACCAATTTTGTCAAAGACACCTAAAAAAGGAAAAAAAGAAGAAAAGAAAAAAATAGAAGGAAAAGATAGAATCAATGGGAAACCGAGGGGATCTCGGCCGATCGTTTTGAACGGCGAACCGGTTTATATCAGTCCCCGAGCCATAAACGATAGGATAGTAATCGACGCAGCAGTCGTTGCGCCACGATCTCCAATCTTTCTCTGGTCGTTAAACAGATTTTTATCGGGCACACGGAGTCACTCGTAAATAATAGAGGATCGATCGATAGCTAAATCATTCGCACCGTCTCCGAATAACGACGATTCGTTTGTTGACCGTCGCGTCGACGCGCGTAGGTATACGATGTATGTATGTTCGCGAACTGACCAGAGAAGCGAGCTGACGTAATCCACGGTCCGCCCGATGAATATGGAGACGGGAGGCGCGCACCGCTCATTGCCGCGAAGCAATTGTTATTTTTGTACTTTCTCCGGAGGAAAAGAAAAGCTTATATCGCTCCGTGGTCGTACGACCAGGACGTCCGAGTACATTATACGTGCCGGGTATACTTGTATAGGTATGTAGGTATGTATGTAGGCGCGCGGGTATAGGTATAGGTGTAGGTACAAGTATAGGTATAGGTAAACGTATACGTGCTCGAGCCTGTACCGAAACGTGAATCTGCATGCATGAAAGTTGCTCCTCGCCCCGGGCTGTTTTGCCTTTCTTGCGGCTCCCGAAGAAAATTCCTGTTTGGGTCCCATGGATCCGTGCCCTACATTTCGCCGACCTCAACATTGATTTCGTATTCTAATGAACAAGTGGCGGATGCTCGCTCGAAGTCTCGTATTATTCACGATTTTTCGTTTTCGAACTCGACCGGGTTTCCGATAAAGTCGCGACAGTTTCTCCGCCTCTGCAATAAATCGGTTTTACGCTCGCACCGTCTAGTTCCGATTTTTCACGGAATTCTAGAGGCTTTATCATCCCGGATCCAACAGATTTTTCTCTATCGCGTCGGGAGGAATTATCTGTTATACTGGGAGAGGAATTCTTGGTCTCTCGGGGATTTTCGCAGGAGTTTTATTTACTCGAAAGAGACCAGTCTCTGCTGTGCTGTGACACCATTCGCAAATCCCCGGAGGTGTCGAAGCGTTTGGTGGAAGGGGGAGAGGTTGTGTCCAGCCGATTAGAAATTACACACGGCGCTTTCGATGCCGTGAAAGTGGCCATGGGAATCTTTTTCGGATAGCTCTAGATGGCCGCGCCGCGTCAGAGACAAGCTCGTTTCTTTTCGAGTCGAGCCAAGTCGAGTCGAGTCGGGTCGAGTCGAGTCGAGTCGAGTCGAGTCGAGTCGAGTCGAGTCGAGTCGAGTCGAGCATTTATTTTTCGAGAGACGCGGGCCGGTGTTTTCATGGGACGGCCCTGAATGAGTGCGAGTGAAAGTTCGCGAGTCAAATATTTTTCGCGGCTCCGTTTCGTGGACCGTTCGCGTTCCCGCACGATCTTCCCTATAAGATAATGTTTCTACGGGGCCGCTTCTTCTTCTACTTCTTCTCTCTTGATTCGGCGCGACAGGTTCTCATTCCCCTAACCTCTCTCATCTTAGGAAATTCTCACGACAACAGCGACAGAGTTGGACGAAAATGTTTATCTAAATAACAATTTCGAATAACGAATAAAAGATAAAAAAATTTTTATTCGTTATTCGATGGTTCGAATAAAAAAAAGTACTCGACAAGTATCAAAGAGATATATATTTATATGTATATTTATAATTATAATTACTATAAATTTTCTAGAAATTCTGTTCGACGAGAATTTATCCGACGAATAAAGTTAAATTCTTTTTAGTCCAAGCGAATTTATTCAGCATAATTTTTTCATCTTTTGTCTTTATCTTTTATTCGAAGGTTTCGAATAACTGTTCGAATAAAAAACGATCACGAGGCCCGACGAGCGCCGAACTTGAAAGATCAGCGACCGACCAACAGCGTAGAATGCGTACAATGACAGCAGATAGAGAATCAAGAATTAATGACAATTTAAACTTTTATATTTTCAATACGAATAAGTTTTAGAGATTATCCCGATGAAAATTATTTTATTATCTGTTATGTATCTTCGATAAGATTATAATTTTTATCATAACGTTACGTATCGATATAAAATTGTTCGATTACACTCATGAGTTTGTACCAATTTTCATCAGGAAAATCACCACGATTCGGGATTCCTAAGTATCTTGTATTTGAATCGTTATTTAAACAATTTTTTATCTAAATAATGGCCAACTCTGGACAGCGACATTCTAACTCTTGGTTGATCGATAAATTAACGATCGTCGATACGTGGTTCGACAGCGAAGGTGTCGAATCGTACAGGTTTCGAAAATTAATCGCTGGAACAATCTCGGTTCGTTGGGCTGGTAAGCGACGAAAGAGGATCGCGAGGGCTTGCCTACGATCGCCCGTTGAATTTGGTGTTGCGAAACCATTTAGAAAGGACGCCGCGGCGAATGAAAAAGGATGCAAAGTCGAGAAAACGGTTCGGAGACGTAAATCGGCAGAGAAAGCGAGAAGAGGCTGAATCCGAATCGTTCGAACGTACCTCCGTTCTACCGTATGGATCGTCGAGGGGGTTGATCGATCTTGTTGCATTACCGCTAGAACTGCCAACAGTTAAAACGAAGCTATTCTTACCAAAAATCAATCGAAATGACTGGACTTCAAAAAATACGTAATAATTGAATATCTTTATATTTATTGATTTGTTACTATTTACTATTCGGCTCGTTTTGCCATTTTTAGGGGTTGTAAAATATCATTGTAGAAAAAAGAATTAGGTCCTATTCCAACGATTGTGGTATAAAAAATGACGACCGCGTGAAAGAACATCGATGACTATGTTACGTTACGTCGCGGCTACGTTTACATTATGGCGCAGGAATAAGACGTTGCGCGCGATAAAATTTCATAATGAAACATCGATAAATCTATCCGAATATCTAATAAACGATTTCGGGTTCGGTAAACAGATTATAGGATACTTTGCCACTTTGAGAAGTACCAGTCAAAATTATTGTTATCGGTATAAGTAGCTACGATACAAAATTATTTTGATTACGAATAAATTAAACGAAAATAAAATTCGTTATATTACAGCTTTATTTATTAAAATGAGATTGTAAAACCAGTAATGTTGATCGATGTGGTAGTTTTGGTGTTAATCCCGCGATCGAAGAGGTGCTGGTGCAGCGCGGCGCGGCGCGGCGCGGCGCGGCGCGGCTCGGCGGTGTCGTTGCGTTCGACTTACGGCGGTAGTCTTGTAACAGATTACACGAGCGCGATCTAACGATTGCGCGAGAGGTTCTCTCTTCCCTGTTTGCCGGCTGTTCGTCTGTTTTTGCCGGCTCTCGATCCGGTCGATTCGTCAAATCAATTTTCTTCCGTTCGCGGATCCGTGACACAGCGCGGCGCGGTCGACTCACGAGGAAAAACCTCTGTCGATTGCGTAACCTGTAGCGTAGCCGTGGTTCGGTTTCCTATGTCGCACGGTGAGCCGATTCTATAAAGTACGTGGAATCGATTAAAAAATGTTCATCTCGCAAAATAGGTGAATTTATGTCTCTTCGTAAGCTACCGCATATGAACTTGATATGCATATGAACTATCTGATCTAATTTTTTAAATAAATAATGGTCGAGTTCAACTCGATCTAAGCCTGTCCAACTGAACACCACGCTCTGTTCCTCAGCGAATATTCCCTTCCCGATTAAACCATGGACATCGATAGTATAGACATTTATCTGCTTCTACAAAAAATTTTTTTATATTTTTACTATTTTTTTGTTTTCGAATCACAAGTAACGCTAGAACTACCCTCGAAACCTTCTGTTCCGTTTGAAATCGATAATGTATAATATTAATAGAGACACGAAAGCCTAGCTTTTTGCGATTCTGGCCCGAGCCGTGCGTCGCGGCCGGACCGGGCCGCGGAGTCGTGGATATCCGCGTGACATCGAACTTCTGTGGTCGATCGCGCGAGTCGCATTCTTCTCCAAGCACAGGACTTTTGTAACGTCAATCGACATTCCAGGGTGCAACCGTGTGTAATACGTGAAGATCGTTGGAGCGGCGGCGTAGCCACGTGAAAGTGGAGGCGCGAGTGGTGCAACAGGCGCAAGAGGTGCAAGAGGTGCAAGAGGTGCAAGAGGCGCAAGAGGTGACGGAATGCGGAGTGCCGCGCCGGGGCGCTACGGCCTGCAGCACCGCTGATCCAATGGTACTAGGTAATTGGAGTACCTGTAACTTGTGAAGTAAACAGGCTACTTTGGCAGATCGTGTATCGTGCGCGCCGATCTCTCTCCTCTTTGCGAACCGTCTCGCGCCTTACGCAGGCTCGCGAAATGGAATCACGAAAACAAAACTGGACAACGCGCGTGCGTTTCCGTCGATTAGACGTTATCGATTACGAGCTAAACGGTTCTAGGGATTTTTTCTCTAGGCGATGCTTCACCGCTGAGAGAACCAAAACTTTTCACACTAGTTTTTTGAAGATCTTGTCCATAAAAGCTTCGATTGTACATTTTAGACCGACGAACGGGTACGTCTGAAAGTCTGAAAATGTGCAGGGAAAGGTTACTTATGAAAATACGGGGTGAAGAAAAGAACGAACGTTTATAGTACCGCTCTAAGAGCCTCTGAGCGATCGTAGAACGAATCGGTATCGATCGGTCGCGTTTACGCTCGAACGACGAAAACCGACTTGATTCGCGGAGAAGATAATTCTGTTTCGACTCTCGATAGGAATCGTAATCGGCTAGTCCGAAATAAACCGTTCACGGACGTCTTACGAGCGCTTTTTGCTGCGATTCCGCGGCGGGATAACGATCGCGATGGCTCGTTTAGCCGGCGTTATTTTACAGAAATATAACATTACCCTACATTCCTGCCAGGC
Source organism: Lasioglossum leucozonium (assembly GCA_028454225.1). Lineage (NCBI taxonomy): Eukaryota > Metazoa > Arthropoda > Insecta > Hymenoptera > Halictidae > Lasioglossum > Lasioglossum leucozonium. Next base: position 19,025,708 of record CM052215.1, on the reverse strand, counting down.
CGACGCGGAATGTCCTGGATAACGTAACACTCGTTCCACGTTGTCCAATTTCTTACGTGATCATGACGAATGTGAAAGCGACCTTGAAACATGGATCATCCACCGCATCAATATTAAACGACTCGTCCGACGAATATCTGCCAGGGAAGAACAATCGGCGACCGATTCGACCCGACCCGAACCGACTAATAATATTCAGCCGATTTTCCCGAGCGAACGAGTCCGTTTTCGGTTGAAAAATCACGGAGTCGCACCGACGCGACGCGATGGACGTTATCCGGTGCCGGTGGGTCCCGACCTAGCCGCGAAATTAGAATTACAAATCCTCGAATCGAGCTCTCCGTCTGCCCGCCACGCTCGGGCCGGGCTGGACTCGGTGAAAACGAAAGGCATCGTGCGGCATTAGGGTGACGAAACGGTCGCTTAATAAATTCTTGTGAAATCTGTGCGGGCGATAATTAATCGAACCGGACAATCCTTCTGCACGGACATGACCGTCGAACGCGTTCGACGATACCAAATGACTGGATCGAGTAGACGGTGTCTACGTCCACACCGCGGACTTTTAATCCTTCCTCGTTTAGTTCGAGACGATCGAGCAATCGTGCGTAGAGATGACGTATTTACTTAACACTAAACCTACCGATATTTACAAGTAGTCGGTAAATTTTGCCTTAGAAAAATAACAAGATTAAATTTATTTGAACTGTTTGCGGTTCATATTATACTATCTGCTGTATTAAATATATAATATAAGTATCCTTATAATCTCAACAATCATAAAATAAAAAATCTGGTACCGGTCATTTGACCGGGGATGGTAGGTTTACCGTTAACAAAAATTATTTTACATGTACGGTTAGTCATCGAGGATCAGTCTCTAGGTCTCCGGTAAAATAATGCTTTTGGTAATGTCTCGCATAAGTAGAGAGCGGATTATAAGCATTTATTGGAAAAATTGGTATAACGTAATTTAAAACGTAATGTAAACACATTTGAAGAATTCAAAAATACTGTTATATTATTTTCAACCTATTAAACATATTAAGAAATGAAATAAATTTCTACTTCACCGAAGGTTGTTGTAATCGACATACAAAAATTTGATGTTGCATAAAGATCCGCTGTCTACACGCAAGTGTCACAGAATTTTCGAACAGCTCCCGTGTTCACCTCGTACGAAGAACGATCGTGCTTGTTTCGCGGATCGGCGATTCCTCGACACCTAGCATGCGAAACGATCCTCGGGGTGTCGGATCGTTGTTCCGATTACGTCGCGTTAAAGGTTAGTCCTGAATATAGAAGAAGAGACCAGCGACAAGCCGGGAATACAATGATCTCGCTCGATTACCGGCTGCGGCGCGGCGCTGTTCGACGCGATATTGTGCACCGTGCAGACGTTCACGATTGCGACACTTATATGTTCGCACGGAAGACAAAGGTGGTGGAAAACGTGAGAGAGAGAAAGAGAGAGAGAGAGAGAGAGAGAGAGAGAGAGAGAGAGAGAGAGAGAGACGAGAGGGGCGCGCGAAGACCGGTACTCGAATGTCCCGAGGAATCCAGGTTGATCGTCGATCAGGAATCCAAAAATACGCGGCCGTATGCAGATATGTATATCCGTGGGCCGGCGCGGCGCCAACACGGTCACGAGAGCGAAATCGTTTCCGAAAAGGACGCCGAACGTCCTTTGCGATCTCGGCCGTTTCTCCGATTCCCCTCGAGACCACGAACAATTGGCCGAGACCGCGGCATTTTCAATATCGCCGAGTGCTCGATCGTTCAAATGTATAATATTTTCTCTGGACGTGTTTTATTTGGGATTCGCAGTTGCGCCGTCGAACAACGGGAAGGCAAAGAGGGACGATGAGATGTCGGTGAAAGCCGGGGGAGCCGAGAATGATATAGCATGCACTGTTAGTCGACTGGATAGAGCATGCAGCGGTGGTTGCTAGCCCTGGACGAGCCAGCGTCTAATCCATGCGGTAGCATCCTAGTCAACCACGAACCATCGCTGGGGTATGTTTCCTCGCGTTTTAGAAGCACCCCGTGCAATGACAACACACTATTCCATATCGGCGAAACGAAAAATCGATTTTCTTCACAATTTTTATATCTTCGCTATAAACCCCTTGCGTACCTACCACTTGCGTATTTTACGGTTACAGTAATTAGATATAACTTCTTCGACGTTCTTAATTTCTTAGAAGAAGAAGAAGAAGAACAAGAAGAAGAAGAAGAAGAAGAAAATTTATATTTATTCTATGTCTATATGTTGACTAAACAGGTTGAATTGTTTGAAATGTTGTATTCTCATTCGGTATCATAGTATAGGTGATAGAATAGGGGATCGACCATATACGATAGTATATGTATGTATAAAATGAATAGAAAGAAATTTTAGAATAATTTTTTTTTTTAATATGGCAGTATTAAAATTAAATTTTAGATAAATTTATTTAATATAAAAATTTAAAATATAGATAAATTTTTGTTGTGGAAATATTCCCTGGAGCAACAGGGAACACCGATAGCTCGTGCGAAAATCGTTTGTAGATTCGACCGAGATGAATCGATGATCGGTGGTACTGCTACATAGGTGATACCGTTGGACCGTATTCAGGGGATGCTGGAACGCGGGAAATTCTGTTCCAGTGGCGTGATCGCAACGGCCTTGGCAGTTCCAGCCGGGAACCAGAATCCGAATTTGAACCAGAACAGCCCCGGAACGGACGGCGACGGCGACGGCAACGGCGACGGGGACGGCGATGGTGCAAAACTGGCCTTACATCTACCGAACGAGCGGTACAGCTGCAATCCCGACAGCAGCTTGTACGCGGTGCCGAGGACCGAGCTGCACGAGGCGGAATGGTAAAGGCCGTTTTCCTCGTCGGTAGACCGTAAAATTCAATGCAAAACGGGGCTTGAGCAATGCCGTGTACCTGTTAGTCGCACGCGAACACATACCGTCCAGTATTGTAGCGCAAATCGCTTAGCTGAAATATCGGGCTAGCTCGATCTTGCCCGTTGATCTTCCAACGCGATTAAAGGTACCTTCATATCGCAATTCCATCCCGATATCTCTCAAGTAACGAAGCTTAAAGTTCGCAAAAAATTCTGGAAACAGCGGAAATCCGTTGTTCCGTTCGTTGTTCCGTTCACCGAAATTAATGTCGGTTCTCCGTTCCGTTCGCCGTTCGGCGGAATGTTCGGCGAAATGTTCAGGTCTGTACGAGAAGCTTAACGATACTCCGATCGCACAGGATAGAGCCTGACTCGATAGACGCCGAGTTCTCGAGATTCGTGGCCGGCTCGTCGGCAGCGACAACGACCACCGCGAGGAACAATTCGAGAAGATGTTGCCGGACCTCGACCAGTTCCGGCTACTCCAGCCATTCGCCGCCGTTGTCCGGCGGCTCGTACTCCTGTTACGCGTCGGCGATCCCTGGCCAGGCCTTTTTTCGAACCGTTCCGCTGTCGATAAAGGACCAGTTCGGTGGAGGACTGGCTGTGATTCACGAGAGCGAAACGATCCCGCGCCCTATCTGGCCGTCCGCGTTCCCTGGCCCGCGTGAACTCTACCAAACTGACGAGAATCCCGATTACGATGGTAAGTCGCGTATACAGGGTTTTCACACGTGAAAAAATAATAGAATAACCTTTTTTTCGCGCGAGGCTTTGTTTTCGAGAAAATCTACTTTGAAAACGGTGAAAATACATACACGCGCCGTCGATAGGAATCGTCCGACGCGTCCGATCATGACCGACCTATTCTACTTCTTGCGTATACTATACATATATGTATACATAGAGTAGTGCTTCGCAACCTTTTATCTTTCACGGCACACCAACGTGCTTTATTTGTAATTACATGTTGTTCTTTCGTATATAATTTCGACTCAGAGAAATTACAAATATTGGCAAAGAGTTAGAGGAATATTTGACTTGGAGAAATTTCTAATTAACGCGATGGTAAAAAAATATCACGCTGGTGGCACAGCGATTTCGAAGCACTGTACCAAAGCACGCGAACCCGTTGGATCTTTAACCCCTTGGCTACCGCGGAACGGGAAAAGGAACCCGAGACCGTTAAATGTTAAAATAATTAATTTAATGCTCGTAAAATAGTTCCTTTCGAATATCTTCGAACCTATTTATGAAATAATTGTTGGTTATTCGTTGAAACGTTGACAATTTCTATACTATGTATTACGTTGCGCGGCGTCTGTTCCAGCCCTGTAT
>CM052215.1:18996469-19018969 GCA_028454225.1 Lasioglossum leucozonium | reverse complement strand
ATTGCATGAGAATCGCACAATAAAACATTTTAACAAATAAATTAAACACTTATTAGCGCCCTTATACGATACATTGAAGAGTGACGGGAAAAGTAAAAATTTTCTTCGAATCTTCTAATTTTAATTTCGCGCCATAACGAAGATGTAAATGAAGCGCCACTGGATGTAGCGGCGAAACGTTTGAACAGCTATCCGATCGTTACCGACGGTCGATAATTTTTTGCCAAGGAGCGATGGCGCCATCTGTCGATCAAGCACGGCTACGAGTCTGAGCGTTTCGCCGCTACCTCGAATGGCTCTAAATTTACATTTTTATTATGACGCGAAATTTAACTCGGAGAATTTGAAGGAAATTTTTAATGCACAGAAATAAATAAAAAAATACAAATTTAACTTAATTAATTCGTTAATATGTTCGATCGGTGATTACTATATTCTATGAGTTTACATCTTCGAATGTAATATTGTATAAAACATATAGTTTGTGAATACATATAACGGTTCCCAAGTTACGAAGAGACTCCGATGGAGTCGAAGTTGACGGCCGAAGCAACGTAAAGGCGTAATAGTATACATATATAGGACATGCGTTTTATCTTTCCACGTTGTTGACTTCAGGGTGTTTGTTCGCGCAACGACTCGACAACAATGTTTATTTCATACATTTTATCTCGTAGCGAGATTTTCGAATTTGTCGAGCTCAATTATTGCATACTCGCGATAACGGTGATATAATTGCGTTCGGTCGAAACGGGTAATCGATCAGGGAGGAGACGGCGCAACGATGATTGGTATCAAAATGCTAGACGAAACGATCCGAGGCTCGTTGACATTAAAAGACCGATCGGTAAGAAAAACCGATAAGCAAACGACGATGCGATCGTGGTCGCGCGCGTCCCTTGACCGCTGGTTTTTGGGCACTTGCAGTTGCCCGCTATGCAAACCGTGTTATTTCGAACGGTGAACAATTTCTCGTTCGGTTTGTTTTTCGTGTAGACGATCTCGGTGGGCAGACGGTTGTTCGCGCTCTCGATCTTGCCCGACGAGAGCCTCATCGAGCTCTTCCCGTCCGCGCAGGTACCATTTATGACGACGCGTTTCGCGGCGACCACGTTCACGCTCGCGTTCGAGAACACGCAATCCTCGACGAGCACCCGATCGCCCTCCACCAACAACTGACTCGGTTTCTGCAAATGAAATTTCGAACGAACGATCTCCACGTTCGAGAAGTACGCGAAATTCAAAGACTCCGTGACGTTCTGGAACTCGCTGTTCTCTATGCGCAGAGTGCCGCCGCTTTTCTCCGAGAAGTTCAGCCCCTCCGCTTGCTCGACCGTGACATTGATCATGGCGAAATCGGTGATCGCGATGTCCGCGAACCGCTCCTCGAAACGATCGATCCTCGCGTCCTCGATACTCAGCGATCCGATGGTCTGCACGGTGAGAAACGTGTCGCGCGTGATCATCGGTATCCAGCCGATCTTCGACAGAATCAGCTTCTCGAGCTTCTTCGACGGGAGGAACGGCTCGAAGGTCAGACGGCCGCGGATGTTCTGCACGACGATCTCCGTGATAAGACTCGCCTCCGTCAGACTGGAGAAGTGCAGGTTCGCGGATCTACAGGAGGCTACCCGCAGACTCGTCACGTTCTCGTAGTTGTACCCGTCGGACAGGAAAAACTCCTAGAATCGAAGAACAAGAAGGGAAGATTCGCGGCTTGTCGTACGATCGAATGGACGAATTCGCGACGGATCGATCACCGGTACGGGAGAGAGCCTTACCTCGTTTCCGACGCATCGACAAGTCATTCTCGATTCCTCGTCGATCTCGCACCATTCGTCGATCTTGGTTGCGGCTCCGAGAATCGCCGCGAACACGATCGATCCTACCACGCTCTTCATATCTTTCTCTCGTCCGGATGTTCGCTACGACCGCGACCGTTCCCGCACGATCGTCTTTCGATTCCTCCGATCGATTAGATTTTAACGAGCAACGCGTCCCTCCTCGAGCAAACGTACGATCGGTCTGTCCGCAGTCGGAAAACGCTCGGATCGAGCCGGGTTCCCGTGTCCGCGTTCCGACCTGGAACGAAACGCGCCGATGTCTGGCACCGAATCGGAACCGGTCGATCGCCGGGATTAAGATGGACAGTTGTTTCGCGCCGCTTTTACGCTGACAATGAGTGACGTGCTCTCGACGTTCGATTTAAACGCGTTCCGTCCACTAAACACCGTTCGGCCAGCGTCCCGCGCGCTCTCCCGATTCTTTTAGCGTGCGCGCCAACAACGCGTGTAACCGACACAACGGCAACCGGGGTTGCGCGGCCAATCGGTCGCGTCGCTGCTTCCACACCGGAAGTGCCCGTCAGCTGCAACGTCCACGCGACGTCGACCGGACATCGCTGTGCCACACCGCGCCACGCCGAACCGCAACACCCTGAGTCAGAGTCGTGCCGTTTTATTTGTCACCGCGATAGAAGCGAAAATTATCAAGAAATCGTCCTCCGGTGTTTATCCGTTAATCGAGTCGGTTCTATATTATACTACTTCCGCCGTTTCCTTCTTCCATCGTCCGCTCATCGGGGAAATCTACGAAGAAACAATCAACGGCAACCTCCTCTCTATCGCTAAACAAATATTTATTGTATTTCGCTCTTAATCCTACGGTGACGCGATCGAGGATACCGTTTCAGCTACGATCGCTAATTTGCACTTTCGTTCCATTCTCATCGATTCGAACGTACGTATACGTACGTGTACTCTGGAGCCGAGTCGATTATTTATTAGGGAGCGTTTCCCGGCCGGCCGGATCCCTCACGACCGTTTGTATATCACTTTCTTGATCGCGGCTTTCCTCTCCGGCGCGACCAGCGCCAACGGCACTTTCCCCTGTCGATTCGTCTGATTCGCGTGGCCACCGGCCTGCGTCAGCAGCCAGAACAACTCCCGTTGCCTTTCCACGGGGACGTTGTTCGAAACGGTGGCTGCGGCGTGCAGAGGAGTATCGTTATTGTAGTTGACCGCGTTCGCTAAGTTTGCGCCGTGCTTCTCCAACAATACCTGCGAATCGAACGTACCGCAACAGTGCTGAAAACCTGGCCCCTTCGCTCGAACATAAGTGTTCGTTCGGTAGAGATACCTTGACCAACGTAGGATCCGCGGTTAGGGAAATCGCCATATGCAACGCGCTGTCGCCGCATTTCCGCTCCGGGTCCTTGGGGTCGGCGCCGCACTCGAGCAGCAGCTTCACGGTCGCCACGGACGAGACTCTTCTCGTCGAGGGCTCGTGGGATTCGATCGCCACGTGCAGAGCGGTTTTCCCTGCGAAAAATAAGCGCAAAGAATGTTCGTTTTACGCCGGAACCTTTCCAAAATTCTAGAACAACCGTCGTTCCTCGAAACCACGTTTCTATTTCCACACGGCGGTGTCCGCCAACGATTGTTCTAGATCCAGATGTTATTCGAATCGCGTTCTATGCATACGTAAAATATTCGAAATTATAGCATAATAATAAAGAATATTAAAACCGTTTTTCTTTATTCTATACATATCGTATACTACCCGTAGATTGCGAATATTCTATTGTTTACGATGAAATAATTTTTATACTCGTAAGGGCTCTTTAAATTGACAAAGTTTGAAGATCACCGCGCTAGATCGTCTCGCGGAACGAACGCCGAGGATAACCGTGCAACGACTCTAACCGTCATAGTTGCGCTTCGACAGATCGAACACCCTGTTTCCTTGTTTCGTTCTCAGCACCAGCAAGTCGGCCATGATTTCGGCGTGGGAGTCACCTTGCCCCGCCAACAGGTGGATCAGCGTGTTACCCTGCAAGGAAACCAGACATGGGATAGCCAGGATAATAACACACCGGAACTACCAACAGTTAAGATTATTATAAGCTGTTTCCACCGAAACCAGTCTGAAGAAATCAGACCGGTCTATAAAAGATACGTAACGATAGAATATTCTTATTCTTCTATTCTCGATAAAAAAGAAAGAATCGAGAGAGTTTAGAGGATTGGAAAAAGATGGCGAACGTACGCGGGTGTTGTACAGTTGTTGGCTAACGTCGATGCCCTTGTCTAACATCGTGGCGGCCAAGTATCCGGCGACGTACGAATATTGCGGACAGTTCAAAGCAGCCAAGTAAAGCGCGTCCTCGTCGCGATTGTTCGTATAAGAGAGCACGTCCCTCGGAGTGCGCTCGACCAATGGCGCCAAGTAGGCGAGCTTCTTCGCGATCTCCTCCGGATTTCCCACCAAACACATCAGAGTTCTGTTCGGGGAACGAGGAGCAAAGCGTACCGCGCAAGTTAGAAATCTGTCCGAGAGAGATCCGTTCTCTGTCGCGAGGATAACGTTTACTTTACTCACGTGTAGCCGTCTTCGTCTCGTTTCGCTATCTCCTCCGGGGACCATTTGAGCAAGCATCGCATAGCGCGTTCCACTTCCTTCGGATCCACGGCATCCTTCAGCCTCTCGCTGGCCTTTACCAACGGCAATTTCAGCAACGGCCAGGGTATAATGTTGCTGGAAAAACGACGCGAAACGAAAGAAGTAGAGAACCTCGGAAAACTTCCTCCTATACTCCACGCTCGCGTTAACGCTAAACCTGCAGGGTCCCTAAAACCGATTATGTAAAACGTTTTATTATTTATTTAGATTTTGTGCAATTTTTAACAAGAATACGTGCTCGGATAAATAAATCGATCGAATCGATTTCGATGCAAGCAACTTTTGTAATTTAAATAATTGTCAAATGAAAAATATGAAACCGATCGTTTGACCGGCAGCGGCAGGTTTAGCGGTGATAAACAGGACCCATCTATTTTCGCAATCCGTTACTCATTTTTATCCAAGATATATTTGGATGACGCGGCAAGCGAAATACACGAAAGTCCGTAAACGTCTGTAGAAACGTTAAAAATATATTTCGTTATTTGAAACGACACCCTGAAATTTGACCTGCGATTTTCTTTATGCCGTCTAATGAAACTTCCTCTGTCTAGTAAGAGAATAACAATGTCTCGTGAAAAATCCTTTTATCCGCTATACGCGCGGCGTGGCGTTTCCTCGCGTTCTCTTCCAGCGAAGTAACGGTCGGTACTCACCGTCGCATATTAGGGCTCGCCGTGCTCTCGAAGCAGGCGACTGTTTTCGGTATTTGCAGATCGTCCCGATTCTTCTTGAATTTGGCCGTTTGAAATTCGCCGACGCTTAGCCTTCGCTGCCGCTCGGAAAATAAAAGTTGCGCTTGAATATCATCGATGCTGTTCGCGCTGTTCGCGCTGTTCGCGTTGTTCGCGTTGTTCGCGGGATTCGCGACACGTTGAACGGAATTTGTAACGAACGATTGCGGGAAGGTGGAGAACTCTGGTTCGGCGGATCCGTTGCGATAACCGTTGGTAGCGTCGCTGCGAACAGATTCGTTCTTCTCGGTCGCGTAGCTGGGAACTGCGGTGTCTATTTGGTAATCGGTCCTGGTGATCGCGTCATCGATATCGGGTATACCGTACTCGGTGACAGGATTGCATTTTCGAGCGGACTCGTAGGAGAGCCTAGGATCGTTCGAAACGGTTCGATAAGGGATCGAGTTAGCGTTACGAGAAACATTGGCGATCTTCTCGGGCCTGGTCGGCCGGCACGGCGAGAGCTCCTCCGTCTCCCTGAGCACTTCCTCGACCAGCTGCAGCAGCTCGTTGCTGTCGATCGTGTCGCATTTCGGCGCGTTATCGACGGACTCGACGGTGTCCGGACAATCGCTGTTCTCCTCGAGAGGCTTGAAACCGTCGTTCCAGAAGGAGAAGTTCTCCAACTCCTCGCCCAACTCCTCGCCCAACTCCTCGCCCAACTCCTCGCCCAGCGCTTCCGCGATTCTGGAGCCAAGAATCCCGTCGACCATCCGGGAACCGTTGGGGCTGTAGGCCTCTCCGCAGGACTGGGTAGACGGCGACGGGGAGTACGAAGAGGCGGAAGAGCAGGGCGAGAGCGAGTAGGTGTTTTGTACATCGAGAGAGAGCTGAGGAGGCCTGTAGCACGTCGCGGCGGCAACGATCTGCGAAGTTTCGTGATCCATGAGAAACTAGAAACGAGAATCGAGGAGAAGCAGCTAGGACAACTAGCAGCGTGTAATCGCCGTGCCTGGGCTGCAAACTTTTACGCGAAAAGGAATACGAGTTTGTTGGTATTGCACGATCCGCGCGCGGAATCGAGTTCGGCAGAAGTTTGTCTCCCTTTATCGGCGAACGCAAAGTTCAGCAGGATCGATGCAGCACCTTCGGTCTCTTTTCATCCGCGGAAACTATACGTATACTTTCTATCCGTCGCCAGAGGAAAAATTCGACTCGACCGCGCGGCTCTCGTTCGTTTGCGACGACGCGACGCAACGGGAAGGGAATTCCCGTAAACGTCCGCAACCTGACGAGACACGGCAATTGAGATTCTCGAGCGCGGTCGCTCGCTGCTTATTATTATTACTTACCACGGGAGAACCGAGCGGGCTATGCAAATTACTCGATCTCTTTTGCATCCACGCGCATTCCGCGCAGGACGCGTAGTTCGGATCCTGGCGCTCCGAGCTCGGGATCGCAGGAGAGTCGTGGCGCGACGTCGCGACGCTGGTCGTCGTCGTCGTCGTCGTCGCCGCCGCGGTATTGTCGACGCCGGAACAGTATTGGGCCGATTGGAGATCGCCTCGCATCACCTTCTCCAACAACGCGGCGTCGTCGTCTTCGTCGCAAGCGGAATCGAAGCCGAACTGAAATGAAACTTATGCGGCTCAATCGGCGAACGGAACGAACGATAAATACGTAACGATAAAAAACGCAAACAAGGGTGGAAACCAAAACCTTGAAGAGAACTCACCTCCGCGCTCGAGTCTTTCATTCCCGAGAATTCTTCGATCTCGTTTTCGTTCAAGTGGTCCCATAGCGATTTAACGTTGGCTTGCAGCTGATCGAGACGCACGGTCTGCTCGTAATCGAGAAGATACGCGTCGTTCGTTCTCGCCGGTTGCGAAGTCTGCTGTACGTTGTACGCCCAGTCGTAAGGATTGTCTCTGGACCTCGGCACAACCTGCGACTTCATCGGTGCACGGGCTATCAGCCGATCGGTACGATCCGTGTCTTTCCGTTTGTCCTTCTCGTGACCGTTGTCGTCCTCGTCTCCGTCGCCGCGATCGTTCTCCTCTTCCTCTCTGTTGCCGCGATCGTTGTCGTTCTCGTCCTCCAAAGCCACGTTCCATTTCTTCGGGCGATCGATGATCGGTTCCCCGCGATCCGCGGAGCCGATCTTTTGGCCGATTTCGCACGACAGCCGGAGGTTGTCGATCCTTCCGATGATGCCGTCGAAATCGTTCGGCGAGCAAGGCCCGGCCAAGTTCCGCGGCAGCGCGCTCGCGTTCGCCATCTTCGACCATCTACTTCCGATTCTCGGATGCAGTTCCTATCGCCCCAGGGAGTACGCGACGCATTCGGCGAAAGTTAGTCCCGACAACCTGCAACGACGAAGAACACCGTGGTCTGGCAAACTAGAGACGACGTCGACCTAATCTTAAATTTCAAACTTCCCGCCTCGACCGGCCGGAACTTGCGGTCGTAAAAACGGAGGGCGACGCCGCCGATGCGCACGGATCAACCGCACGAAAGCCGCGAACAGCTGTGCGTATCGATGGTTTAGAAAAAGAAAAGAAGAAAAACAAACGGAGAACGATCGATCGGAACGAATAAGATGCAATCGCTAGCCGCGTTTTATCCTCCTATCTCGTTAGGGGGGAATCGCGGCGGCAGATATACGCAGCGTCGCACCGCGCTCTGCCTGGACCGCGTTCGCATCGGGTGGGAGCTGCGAGTTTGCAGCTATCGCGGAACCGGTTGTATGCGTGCGTAGCCCAAAATGCACGGAACCGATGCGTTTACGTCGTAGTCTTGTGCGTCATAGAGTTGGTAGCGAGCCGAAGCGAGTACGGACAGCGGTCCGGGTCCGGCGCGCACCGCGACTCGTAGAATCGAGGTCGCGTCGTGGCATTCGTTTTTCTTCAGCGTTTACTCGCTTCGCCTCGCCACACCACGCCTCGCCTCGCCTCGCCTCGCCTCGCCTAACCTCGACTCGCGTCTCGCCTGACTACATACTATTCAGATACTATGTATGCGGATGATCGATGTCGAGGGATGACGCGTGGCAAACGCTTGCTACACCAACTACATACTCTCTCCGAAAACGATAGTAGTCGGTCTTGTACGCAAATAGAAAGAGAAGTGGAACGGTACCTACCTGGCTGATTTGTAGTGGTGCGAGACCGGTTGAGAGGTGCGCGAAAGCCTCGCGAGCCGTGCAGTCGTTCCGTTCGCTCGCTGCGTTCTGGAAAGCGACCTCTCCTGCCTCCGATGGTCGTATCCATCGATAATGTTAGAAATCTACGACTCGAGCCAGTCTCCCGCGACTCGCTACACGATTACGGTACCGCGCTGCTAGCGATAGCAGCCACGCATGCGCGACACTCAATGACGTCTGTCCACCATTTGCATTTACACACCGATACGTTTCGAAAATGCTGGCGAACAATTGCCGTCGCGCTCCCTCGGCCTTAGCGCCTAGCTACCAAGCAGCTAACGTTTCGCGCCGATCGGCTAAGCCGCTCCTACTTACTTTCGCCGAGGCTTCGGCTTCGGCTTCGGCTTCGGCTTTTGCTTTCTCGGGTTCTAGCCGCCGCGCCGCGGGGAACGCGTAACCCGATCTTTTCACTCTCCGCTTGTCGTCGAATCGGTTTGTCCGACGAGACTACTCCGCCACCGTATCTCTGGATGCACCGAGAGCCGCGTCACCGCTTTTCGAGAGGAAGCCGAAGTCCTCGAATCGCCGGCAACAGTTCGCCGAATTCACGCGTTACGTCCTGACTCGCCTCGCGGTTGACTCGTTCGACCAAGGTCATTAACGCGCGATAGCCAGCGGTCTAGTTTCCGAAATCGACCACGCGATACATTGACTTCGATGGACGACCGTCGCTGAACACCGCGCCCTAACGCGACGTATCTGCGATATCCATCAAGCGGGTAAAAGTTGGTTATTTGCTTAACGCTAACACCTACCGTTACCGGTTGAACGATCGTTTCCAGATTTTGCATTTCGCGATCGTTGATTTTACAAAAAGATGCTGCCATTGGAAACGATCGTACACGATTCTACATTTAAGCAGACATTATAATAAAAATCGCGTAAAATACAGACAAATACGGTTCTGTCATATTTATATGGCAACGCATAGTAGGAATTTTTAGTGCGCGGTAGGTTTAACGTTAACGCGTTAACTACCGCACCGGTAATGCCAAAAGATCCCAGCGATTTATTTAATCCGACTATGGGGGACTGTAGCGAATACAATCAGATTTGGTACGTTTAACGCGGCGGCATAACAATTGGCGTTTAAATCTAGGCAAATAGTTGCACGACCCGTATGCGGGTCATGCGTTAGTCAACGCGTAAAATGGTTAGCGTACGGGGTGAATTAGCTAGCACGGTCGCTTCGTATTTTGACAAGAGAAGCTATGGAAACGGAGATACTACTCGCGATCGTCGACGGAGAACGTATATCCCACTATGTATTATCTTTCGTTGAAGAATGTTAAGATATGATACTACTTTTTTAATATATAACCCCTTGCCCTATGGCCCTGGTAACAGGGCGTAGTTTTTTTTGTAAATAGGTAGCAACAAAACTGACAAAATTTTCTGCTACTAATTGTATTTCTATCAAAACGTTGACGGTTTCGATAGAAATAATAGGTAATAATAAAAAAGTTGAAAGATTTTCATAAATATTATCATAAACATATATAATCGTAAGGATCGTAAAGATTGCGATGCGGTCCCAAAAAACTATCCCGTGTCGAGGGATATCGGAGGAATATCCGTGTCCCGTTTCTACCTTATCCCTTCCCCATATAAACAGAGCCTCGGCACTAATCGGCATAAGTTATAACAAAAAGTTAAATCTAATAAAAATTTGTCTCAATTGCGTTGCATCGAATTTGAACCATTTTAACGTTTTATAAAGTTATTTCGAGATACGGATCTCTCGTGACGAGTATAATAAGACGATATATCGTCGTTCGGCACTAAAACGGTTAAACCGAAATAATATTCCCTGTTGGTTTTGTTTATGTACAGCAATTGGAGAACGTATAGCCATACAACAGATGTAAATGTTCTCCTGTTTCAGGAAATTACGAACTAGACAAAAAAAGTTCTAATCGGTGAAACTGTAAAATAAATCGTAAGGCAAAGGGTTAGGTCGCTTTTAATGCTCGGTAGGTTTAGCGTTAAACAACGAAGCTCCGCGCAGTGGTCTGTCTGGCTCGAGTCGTTTCTATCAGCGACCAGAGCATCGTTGGCAAGTAGAAACTAGAAATCGATCGGGCGCGGGCGCGGTCGCGGTCGCCGTGCGATTTGGAAACTCCGCACGAATCTCGCGAGTCGGCCTGTCGCGTGCGCAACTGCGCGGTACAAGGAAATTATTCTTGGCATTCGATTGTCGTTTCGCTTTATTTCATGACAGCGTATTTCGTTCTCCGAAACGATCGTTAATCGTGGTGGATGTTCGACGCGTGCCTCTCAGAACCGGAACAGGCCTAGAATCCCCGCGAAGAATCCGACCTTCCAAAGGATCCAGACAAGCAGCCCGATCACGAACGCGTTCGCTATTCTGTCGAGCCAGAGCAACCTGCAACAATTAATTCGGTGCAACAACCGCGGCGGCTCATCCAGTTGCGCGCAAATTGCGCATCGTTCGATCTTGTCGATCGGTGCAAGCTGTCGTTAGGAGCTTTGGAATTGGCACAGAGAGATTGTACGAAAACATTAAAGGCAGTATAAAATCTACCGAGTCTGTAGGTTACTACTAATCTTGCTTAAATTGGAATGAAATTCTATTTTGGTGTTTACGTCAATTTTCTTCGTCCATCTGTCCATTAAACGTCTTTTTAGGACGTCTGAAATAAGTCGCTTTAAAGATACAGATTTCACATGGAAGTTCTAGAGTGAGAATTTCTTGATTTTTACAGTAGCAATACATATTGTTATAAGTAGACTGCAGATCTTTATGAAAAATACAAATATTTTGCATCGATTACGAAAAGAAGGTGTTCAATAAAAATTGATTTCATCCCTTAATAATCTCGATATATTGAAAACAATCAAACAACATTCTTAAATTTTTAATTTAAAGAATTAAATTTTCAAGTTTATAAATGAAATAAAAATCTGCAGTCTAGTTATAAGTATCGTTTATAAATTTTTCTTAGATTTTTATGTCCGCGGCGTCGTGGTTGAAAAAGAAAAAATGAAGATAGAGTTTTTCGACGTTTCCTGCGGGAATAACTAAGCTAACCTTGAAATTAATGATACGAACTATGAACATTCCGCAGGAAAAGTTAAGAAATGAAATCAACTTGATTAGTATTTTTACCGCGTCGGCGCATTACATCGGAAAATATTAACCGCGTTTCCATTGGCCCGGTTGGGTGAGCGCGTTAGGTGTTCGATCGTGGACGTGTTTATACAACTAGGTTCGCGCCTGGCATACATCTACTTCCTTTTTATCTGACAAAAGACGTTTTACGGGCGTCAAAAAGACGTCTAATAGACATCGAAAATACGTTTAACGAACGTCTTTGAGACGTACAGTTTTGTAAAATAAGACGTTCGGAGGAGACGTTCGTGGACGTCTTAAAAGCCTGTTCGTGCTATCTATGAACGATAAAGAAATTCGAACGGCTGCGTAACCATAAAATAAATCGCGGCACGCAAGTCGGTTAATATTTAGAAGCAATCTATCGCGTAGACGTAGATATTGTCGTAGACCGTGCCATCTCCAGAACTCCCGACGATAGAAAAATGCCGCGAGCGCTCGTCCTGTATCATTAAAAATCTCGAAGAAGCAAAAGGAAATAATCCGACGGGGTTTTCCGCGACCGTTTACCGCGTATCTCCTCCCCGTTGTCCTCCCGCCGCGCCGTCGGTACCGACGCTAGCAACTTCGTCTTTGTTGCTCGCTCCTCGGCCAAAGAGCAGCGAGTTCCGACTCGAAGAAGGTGGTGGAGATCGGTCGAAATACAAGTCTCGTTGAAACGTCTGTTTTACGCGCATCGCGAACCGCGGAAGGTTGGTTGGAGCGGGAGAACGAGTAGGAAGACTGGTATCAAGGCCGACCGCCGCCGTTGCAGCCGCTGCGCCGCTAGACTAGGATCGTAAGCGGGGACAGAGGAAAAGGCGGTCCGCGATCGATCAAACAGAGCGCCGAATACGTCGAGGAGGTAGGTAGGAAAGAAGTACGAATCCCGCGAGATCCGCGAGATCCGTGAACGCGTCGCGTCGCGTCGCGTCGGGTCGATTTTTACGATCGTATCTTATTGTATTCTGCCGTTGCGCGATATCCGATAGAGACGCAACGTTCGACGTTTTGCATTTAGGTGTCGTAGCGCAGACATGCCTTGTCCGCGATCGTGACATTGCGCGCGCGCGCGAGCGTGACCGAGATACATGCATACGTACACCCTACGTATGTACGCGTATCCACTGTCCCGAGAACTGCTTTACCTTTCGAGATGCCGCTTGTTTTCCTCGGTTCGCGAGAGGTCGTCGTGCAGTAGATAGCGTTTGCTACCGATCAGACAGTTTCTGTGCAACGAAGAACAGAGAAAAGAGAGAAAACAAATCAGTCGACGACGGCGTTGATAGCATCGCGTTCGTCCGGACGTACCCCGTATACGTATACTACTTACTTGTAATACTTCGGTAGGTCAAAGTTTCGATAGTTGAAGCCAAAAATGTCCTGCTCGTTCGACGGCACACGGTTGTCAAGGAGGTCGAGCATCTTCTCATTGCGGATGGCCCACTCGTTGTTGAGGAACGGGCTAAGCTGCACCATGGCCGCGTAGATTCTCTTGTGGAGATTGATCAACCTGCAAGACGCGACGCGAGAAAAAGAAAGTATGTACATACATGCATACATATGTGAACCTTTGCGAGATGGCTGAAGGCAATCGAACGTTTCGTTGTTGCGCTTACATCGGTCGCCGGCCGGTTATCTTGAGCGCGCTGTCGATGATCAGCGAGGGCAGTATGTGGATGAGCAGCGTGAGCACGTAATGCGCGAAACGACTTTTCGTCACGATCACGCGGGGGTACCAGATTATCCCGTCGATCGGTATCTTCGAATTGTTGATCAGGCCCATCGTGATTAGCTCCCGATTCGTGATGCGACGGATGTTATACGCCGAGCAGTTGTACACGTGCACCTCGGGATCCTCGTTCACCCTGGAGCCATTTTCAATGGGAACATTTGGAGATGGAAATTATTTCTGTTTCGAAAAACATGTTTTGCCACAAAAATGAGACCATGTTTTGCTCGCAAAGTAGGATTGCGGAAAGACTTTGTCTTAATCTGCACGATCAGATTTTGCTGACCGGGATATCTGCATGCATTTTAATGGATCGCGATCGTTCCCTTTTGTTTTTTATCCGTGCGTGGTTTCGGTAGTTGCGACACGACGCGCGAACGATTCGCTCTGGTCGGAGCGTCGATCGGAAACTCAGGTTTGCGTTCGTACGTTACCAGTCCCCGCTTCCACGTGGCGATCAGCATGGCTTTAATGGCGACGTCGATGGGTAGGAAATCGCAGTAAGCATCCGGATCCATGCGGAGCACCCTCAGGATCCCCTTCGCGCCGCCTATCATCATCCCCACCGGTCCATTGAAGTTGTCCACCCAACCGCTAGCCGGATCGTCGATCGTCGAGATTACTGAACAATCGTGCAGATTCTCGGTGTTCTATTCGTCGAGTAAGAGCATCGGTACCTTACCTATCGACGGTCGAAATATCACGCACGGCAGCTCTTTAGAATAGTCGGCGATCACCTGCTCCGCCAGTCGTTTACTGAACGTGTACGTGTTCGGCATGTTGCCCAAGTACCTGCGAGAGAAAATTCGCTGATCGATCCCGCTCCTTCCGCGTATATTCCGCGGGGTCGAGAAGATGGTTGGCGAGGGGCGCATGGACAAGAAAGGAGTCCCACTCCTCGCGAGCCATCTTCTCGTCTTTGCGGGCCGAGATGCTCGAAAATTTGATCGCTGAAAAACGAGACTCGCTTGGGGGTAAAGCTGCGTATAGTCTGTTCGTCCAAGTTCTCGACTACTTGTACGGTGCTCTTCCAGTCGGTAATCGGCGGATAAAGGATCTCCTCCACCACGGGTTTGTCGCACTGCGCGTACGCGGAGCTGACGTGCGTCAGAGCCTTCGGAAAACGTGGAAATCGTTAGAATAGCGAAGGCGAGCGGAACGATGGCGCGCACCGTCCTATCGCGATACTTGCCACCAAGTTCTTCATGCCGCTAGCCAAGACGCAGACGTCTCTGGTCGAACGGGTGTTCGAGAATATGTCCTTCTGCAGGTTCTCTTCGAACCGGACGTTCGCGGCTATGTGGAATATCACCGAGACGCGATCGACGATCGTTTGTCTGTCGTCCGGGGCCATACCCAACCCATCCACGCTCGCGTCCCCCAGTATCGGGATCAGTTTCGAGAAGTTGGAGGGACGCTCTTCTCGCAACTTGTCGTACAGCTGTCAACGGAAATGTAAGCACAGGACGTGTCAACGAGTTACGCGTAAAAACCGTTGCACCGTAATTATACACCTTACGATCGGCGAAGATCTGTTCAGAAAGTATTAAGTGGAAAATTCACCTTGACAAACTTTTTCACGGTTAAAGTTTTTTATTTCTTAAGAGGAACAAAATTTCACCGAGGGAGCATGGGTAAAAATGAACCGTTCTCTTGAAACGTTAAAATTCAGATAACGCAAACTTACTCGATTCAGAATTTCATTGCAACGCAACCTAACGCATAATAGATCAATTCCGAATCCCGATTCTGAATAAAGTTTATGTATTATTTGCGATTGAAATGTTTTAGCTTATTAAAATGACAATTCGTTTAAAAAAAGAACGGTTCATTTTTTACCCATGGTTCTTCCGCGAAGATGATTCTTCTTTATCGCTTGACCTTGATAAAAGTCTATAGTAACTTTTTTTAGAAGATCTTTGCCGATCCTAACGCGTAGAATGACGCTGTAACGGTTTGCACGGATAATTTCTTAACACCCGGCGCAAACGTTCTCAGCGTACAGGCTGAAACGCTGGTTCGCGTCGCCGCATCTCCAACTTACCGGTAGTCGAACGATCTCTTTCAACCTGTCCTCGATGCACTTGCCTTTCTTCGGTCGCATCAACAAGTATATCTCGCCAATCTCGGGGCAGGATCTCAACAGTTTCTCGATCAACACTTTCCCCAGGAAACCGGTGCTACCGGTGATGAACACGCTCCTTCCGGCGAAGAACGTTGCTATCGAGTATCGTTCCTCGAACCCTCGATCGCTGTCGTTGTTCCCTCGAAGCTGGATCGGATATTTATTCGATCTGTCTTTCGTACGCGAGCACGAACATGCAAAAAACGAGCCTGCTCCGACACTTACCGACATCGCGCGTGTCTCTATCCACCGAATCTTTGCGCGGCTTCTACTCGGCCTCTACTCTTTTCTGGCTAGCGGCGCGGATCTGCTCTGCTCTGCTCTGCTCTGCTTTCGCCTAGAGTCGGATCAGGAATGAACGCACAAATGTATCCTGGTGGGACTAATTATTTGGAAATGACACGGTAAATACGTGAGTTCAAGGGTCCGAATCTAATCAGCATACGCATACCGCATCGACATCCGTTCATTGTTTCTCCTCCTACGATACATTTCCAGCCTTCGATTTCACGTCGACCAAGTGTTTCTATTTTTACACCACTCTCGACACCAAACGTAAATGACATTCTGAACGGTTCACGAAGCTCGAGTCATCGTACCGATGAACTTTTCTTTAAAAAGCGATGCGATCGTAGACCCTGATTCGATCGCAGAGACCTGTAATCTGTGGCAGAAACTTCAACTGTACTTGACTCCAAATAGAAACTCGGACAGCACCAAGACGTCTTTCAGACCTTTCAAAGAAGTCTTGAATATGTCTTCCGAACATCTTCCGAATCTCATATTTTACAAAATTGTACCTCTTTGAAACGTCCCGAAAAAGACGTCTTAAAAATGTCTTTTTAAGACGTAAGACTTTCAAATATAAAATGGACGTCTTCTAAGACGTTGTGTGCTATCTGGGAAGGAACCTGTTTCACGCTCCCGTTGCGCGTCAGCCTTGTTGTAAAATCTCTGCTCCCCCAATTGATGTATCGCAACGTCATAAATATTCATATACCAAAAGACAGATAATTTGTAATTTGTATGATATTAACCTGTCAAACCGGTTTGATGTTTATACGTCGAGAAAAACAAACAGAATAAAGGTCTAATTAAATAACTAACCGAATAACCACTAAATAAGTGAATAAACGAGAGGGTTTCTATGAAAATCTGATGGTGGATGATCTAGCACCAGCGAGAAAATGATCATCCCGGAAGCCCTCCGACAGTGGAAACGCGTACCATCGCGTTGCCGGAACCTCGGAGCGTTTTGTCGTTTGTTTCGGTCTCATGGTGGACGTTCTCGACGAAGCGGAAGCGGATCGCGAAGAATCGATTCGCGATAATGGACGCATCCACTCAATCCGTGGTCCAATCATCTTCCGCGCGTTCCACCTCGCAGGAAATCAAAGACCCGTTCCTGTTAGAGCCCTCGACAGTATCGCAACTGTCCCACCAACGGCAACGTTTGAGGTTCTATCGAGAGATCGTCTTGCGAGAGGGAGAGGGAGAGAAAGAGAGAGAGAGAGAGAGAGAGAGAGAGAGAGAGAGAGAGAGAGAGGATCTCAAGAGACACACTCGGCTTTCGGTTTTTCAGGGAATCGGCCAGCGAACTATCAACGGGAAGAGGTTCGAGCACTACGGAACCGTACGACGATGAGAAGGAAGAAGAATATCAGGAGTTGGAGACGAAGGGGGAGCAGAGGACCTTGAAGACCGATTTTGGCGAGTCGATGAAAAGACCTCGCCGCGTCCTGTCACTGGTACAACGCGTCTCTGGTGGTCGCGTTGTTTAATCTTTCCGGCAACACTTGTGCGTTGCAGCTGGACCGGTGGCGAGAGATCCAGGTTGATTTTAATAGCTTGCTCGTTTCCGGTTCCGTTTTCTCGTCGCGAATTTCGCGAGTCAAGGAATGGTCGAACAGACTATCGAGTTTCATTCGCATTTGAAATTCGATCTCGATCGACGCAGAAAACGCTAGCGAAATCAACTGCGACTACGCTCAGACTCAGAACTATGGGACGAAAAGGGCGGAAAGCCTCGCCGAAGGCTGGCCCAACCGTCGAGGATGGTGGCAAGGGCGACGTACCGGTCGACGGTGACGACCAGATCGGCAACATCAGGTAGACGGAAGCTCGATCAATTCGGTCCGGTGAATCGACTGGCCGAGATCGTTCTTGAAACGGTTTCTTTTCCAGGGAGAAGATGATAAAGGACATGCAAGAAGAGATCCGATTGGAACAGTACAACCAGGCGCAAAGAATGCGATCGGAGGCTCGGCAGTTGGAAAAGTACGAGACGCAGTTGACGAAGACGAGGGCGGTTCTCGATCGCCATTGGTCGGCGTACGCCGAGAATGTTCTTCGCCTGCAGTTACAGGAAAACGTTGGTATCTCGATCGAACGAACAGCGAGCGAATGCCTCAATTCCGAATGATTTTCAGTGGGACAGGTACATGGCGTGCGACGGACTTCCGGATCCTGGTTCGTTGTCCGACTTGAACACGTTCCTGTTCGTCTGGACGATGGAGAACGAGGATGTGAACATGATCACGGTCACGGGAATCTGCGACGTGATCACCGACGTAGGTTCGACGCGCTCCATTCCTCGAAACGAAGTTAAATCGAATACGCTTGCCGCGTTTTCTTTCAGTTGATGGCCAAGTTACGGAGAATCGTCCGGTTCTCCGACGACCGCTCGAGAGAGCACGGCGCCGAGTATGAATCGGTGAGTGACAACTCGCTGCCGCATATACGTGCAGCTTCGGTTCGTCGAACGGATTCGTAGAGGTTCGAACGGAGAGATTGATCCGATCGAATCCTCTGTTCCACGATGACGGTAGATCGCGAGAGAGCTTCGCGGGAAGCTCCAGTGGTGGATCGATCTCGCGTGCTACCGATTGCTGCGCAACATCGAGGCGAACATGACGAGGGAGGACATGCGAACGAGCAGATACGTGCGCGAGTCGAGCCAGATGGTGTGCTGCGTGTGGGCGCCGATCGCGTTACCTGTCGGGGCAAAACGGTTCACGGACAAGGAAAGGTATACTCGCTCGTTCTACTCGATCGAGAACGATAGACGATACTCGGATTTACCCTTAAATCGGTGTCCGGCACAGAAAGCCGATCGAGGTGGCGTTCAACGAGATCAAGCTGACGATCAAATTGCCGGCGGACGTAGACTGCCATCGCATGGCGATCCGAGGACTATGGCTGGCCTACGATCACTATTCCGTCGAGACTAATTCCCGGCGAATGCCGGATCTGCCCGAGGAGCTGAGAGACCCGTGGTACAGGGCCCCCGGTACGTGATACCTTTCGATATGTACCCTCGACGAAGCCTAACCGAAGCGAAACGATCGCTCTCTCGATAAATCCGTCGGAATCCATCGTGTTCGAGCTTCAGATCTCCTCGAGTTCGCGAGACGGGAGTATCGGGAGAAGCTTCGCATCTGGGAGGAGCAGGCCGAGGAACGCCAGCTACGATTGGAGGAGAAGAAAGCGATACTGCGGAAGATGGAGAATCCGCCGGCTCTGCCGAGCGCCCGCAGAAGAGGGAAGCGCGGCAAGAAGCAGAAGAGACCGAAATCTGCCAAGAATAACGGGTCGGAGTTCGAACAGACCTTGGAGACGTTCTTGCCCAACGACGGGGAGCTGCTGCCGTATTTACCGACGCCCAACGAGGTCGTCAGGCAACGGGAAGGTGACCGCCGTCGGCGCGATAAAGATGCTTATCTTTAGATTGTTTAGATTCGACGTTGGAGCGTGACCTGGTCGCAGTGGTCGACAAGTACGAAAACGGGGACAAAAATCATAAAAAAATGTATCTAGCACATATTCTGCAAAGTTTAAGCTTCAATTTTAAAAAAATTTCATCGCTCTATCCCATTTCTATCTCGAAAGTTCTTTGATTTTCCCACCCGATTTCGACCAAATGTCCCACTGTGCGCCGCGCCGTTGCGTTGTTTCCCCAACGGGCATACGAGATAGATTGCGACGCTAGAGAATCGATTTCGCCTTACTTTCGCCGAGTAGATCGGGGAAACTTTGAGGAAGTCCGGTGAATCGAAGCGTTTCCTTTTCAGAGGAGAGCAAGAAAGAGGTTCGCAAGATACTGTTCACTCGATGCGGAAAGACCGAGGTGAACTTGAGGAAGTACGCTGTCCTCGGAGGCGTGTTCCGCGTGGATCTGATCCACCAACCGCCGCAGCCGAAGGATCTCGGGAAAGACACCAGCTTGACCACTCGTGAGTACAAGTTTCTCCAGGAAAATCCGCGAACCGAAATCCGAGCAGTTTTCTTGTGCCCGAGTCCCTTTAACAACGTGGACATTCGCAATTCGAAAATTCGACGCGGCTATCGCACGGTTCGCAGTGGAATTGCCGAAGGAGCCTCGATTCGCGAGATTCTCGAGGCAATACGAGCCTCCGCAGCCAGCGCCGGACTCCGAGAGGACGCCGGAAGTGATCGAGGCCGAGATGAAGGCTCTGGAGACGGCGATGGAGTCGCTGCTGCTGATCACGGTGCAGTTAGTATCGTCCTCGTTCTCTCGAGCTTCTCGAAAAAAAAAACAAGCGAATTCTTCCTCGAATCGTTCTCAGTTTGCCGGACACGGTGTTCTGGTTCGAGCCGCCGTTGGTGGCTCATTGGATACCCGAGAAAAAGATCTGGTCGACCAGAGACGTCCACGACATCAAGTACAACGAGGAGAAACAAACGATCGCGTTCAGAAGCGGAAAATTGGGCGTCCATGGACTGGCCGCGTACAAATTCGCCAATCTGCCGTTTCAGAGTTGGGAATTGAAGCCGGAAATGAGGAAGAACGGCCGGGATTACGGCGGGGTCGTCCTGAACGTGACCGCCGCCACCGTTCAAGCCGAGTTCGTGGTCAGAGTAGGTTGTCGGCCGGTGTCCGCGTTCTAAAGCTTCGTACAGACCCGAACATTTCGTCGACCCAGAACGGCGAACGGAACACCGGTTGTAGGAATAGCAACAAATCCTAATGTAATGTTCGGGTCTGTACGAAAGCCTAACGTTATGATAAATTACGATCGCAGGAGGATCGAGTGTGCCTGAACTCGTTCGCGGGCGGCTCGTCGACGCCTCTGAAGCAAATCCTCGGCGAGTTTGTCGAGCTGGAGACCCTGATCGAGGTAAACCTTACCTCGAAACACGGTTTTCCGGCAAATTACGAACGGGGTTGTCTGCTCGTAGCGAATGCAGCGAATCGGCTGCGACCTCTTTCCGGAACGGGACGCGGCCAGCTACTTAAAAGGTCTGACGACGAAGCATCCGGTCGCGAAGAAGCATTTGCGCGATTGCATGGCCCTGCTGTCCACCAGCTACGCGTTCGCCTGGTCTCGCTGGAACGCGAGCAGGACCTTCTGGGAGATCGTCGTGCAGTTTAAAGAGGTCCACGGCTGTGTTGCCAAAGAGGTAACCAACCGCCTCTGTCTCTCTTTCGATTTAACTCTTCGACCGTACGCGACTGGGAAGCTACAGAGTAGGAAGCGAACGTCTCGAGGCGTCGATAAACGTAGCTTCCCGTTGTTTGCTGTTCTCGGTCGAACGATTAAATGCTAGATCTTCTACCGAGTTTCGCTCGTCGTGTCTGTCCTGTCAGCGCACCAATTTAACGCTCCTGGTGACTCCGTGGCGAACGATGCGCGTACGCTGCACCGAAGTCAGCCCCGAGTTCTCCGATTTGCCGCTAGACGACGAAGACAACAAGGTAACCGATCGACGAACGTCTAGTTCGAACGGATCCCGGTTGATCCTGTGTACTTACAGTTCTACGCCGACCTGTATCAACTGGCGACGAACACGGCAGGCATCAAGACTCGTCTGCTGATCCAACGAGTCTCGTTCAAGCTGGTGACAACGGTCGCGCGGCTCCTCGAGCGCACCAACGTGATCGGCATGTCATCCTGAAGAACCTGAAGGGACGGGAGTTTGCTAACGCAGGGGTTGCGACTTTGCTTTCCAAATGAAATCCTTTTTATTCGAATACGTGACGTATCTCGAGCATAAAGCGATATTCAGGAAATAATATACGTCTCCGTTCGATCTGCAGTTGAACGCAAAACGATATCTCGAAGGAAACACACACAGCGATATCGAGATTACGGCTAAGCGGCAATTAGAGTTAATTGATGCGCTTCGACGAGTGGAGTCGAAAATGGACTGGGACCGGGAATGAAATCGGGACTGGAATGCGGGATAAGGAACGGGCTTGTGGGATGATGGTTCGAGGGACTGGGAGGAAGGTAACAATAGGGAACACTACAATACGGATGTGTTCGAGTCGTCTTCGTCTTCGTCTTCGTCTTCGTCTTCGTCTTCGTCTTCGTCTTCGTCTTCGACTCCGTCTCCGTTGTCGTTGTCGTTGTTATCATTGTCGTCGTCGTTGTCGTCGACGTCATCGTGAACCCCATAGCCATGGCTAGGCGCGAGCTGCAACGGGCAGCTACCCGTTGCTACCACCGCCGCCGGAAACGCGACATCGTTCTAATATATTAATACGTTTGCCTGCCATTTGTTCTGCTCCCCATTTAACATCCACGAGTACATAGATTAATTGTTTGATCTGTTTCTTTCGATACGATCGAGTTTTTTTTTGTAACGTATGTGTACGCAATACGAAGCTAAAAAATATACAGTGCTGCTAACCCAGATCTAAGTTGGACACGCGGCAGAGCGGTAAACCTATGGTTATCGCCGCGCGCAACAGTCTCTTTTCCAGTCTGTTTATGACTTTTCGCTTCCTTCGATCCTTCGGGTGCTTCTGCCGCGTGTCCAGCGAGCACAGGTCGCACCACTTTGTATCCGCTACATTCTCTAACTACGTGTTTCCCTATATTCTTTGCCACCTTCGTCCCGACCGTTTGATATGCGTTCCAAATCGCCATGTACCTTTCTCATTTTTTTTTTGGTTTTTTTTCTTTTATCTTTTTTGGTTACCTGTCTATCACACTGTCGCAGCGTTGCATTTTACGAAAATATCAACGCCTCCGCGCGCTCATCCAGTCTCCTCTATCTTGACCCCCTCCCACTCTGTAATGTCGCGCAAAGTATCACGCACACCATCATACTCGCGCCGAAACGCACGCTCGCACACACGGAAACAGTCGATGCATCGATTCCGTTAGACTAGCTCTCTCTCTCTCTCTCTCTCTCTCTCTCTCTCTCTCTCTCTCTCTCTCTCTACTT